>LR737052.1:311-13680 GCA_902654985.2 Oryctes borbonicus
TTGATGATGAGGACCATTCGTGTCCTCGAAACGGCCGTCCCGGACTATTTATTATATTACTGTATAATAAATTAAACTTGTGTGGTGCGGAGGGTGCCGATACTTATGTGTTGTTTACTTATCTATTGACTTAATGGAAAAATGTTGGAAGTACAAATTGTTTAGAATCAAGTGGTCTATGACGAAAAATGATTTCGAAGTATACAAGGTGTTTATTTTCTCTAGTATGTTATCAGATCTGCTGTTTTAAATAAATGTGTATATTTTTACCCTATTCAATGCATTTTTTAAATCTCTTTAACTACTACACCACACTTTCTATACACAAAGTTCATACTTGTTATGTTATATTGTGTTTAGTGTAGAGCATAGATAATTTCCAAATAAATGTAGTAGACCATGATGAGTAATAAAAAAAATACATCGTCTCCATATAATTATTTTTCTCCGTATTTGTTTTTTGTTATTCATTCCATGCTACTGGTCATCCTCTTCCAAACCTATACATTTAGCAGCGGCTGTTTTACTACCGAACACTTGTGGTTTGGAGCTCCACCAAGTGGTTGCTCTATTAGACCTGCCAGTTCATTAGCAACAAACTTTCTATCAATTCAAGTATTTAAGGGGCCATCATCACTTTCGTATTCTATTTAGGAATTTAGGTCCAGATAATAATAAAAATTATACTTGCTTATTATGAAATACAATTATGTCTATCCAAAGCAAAAGCTTGGATAATATTCTCTGACAAAACTGTTCTTTATTTTCTTCAGTAATTACTGTTTTTAGACGCAATTCTAATTTATATTTTACATTTCCTTCAACAATAAGCCTTACTTTTAGGCGTTCAATGAGTAACTGATGTCATTTGCGGTTGCGGTATCTTCCTGTATACAAACAACTTGTCAATAAATAATTTCTCCGGGTTTCCGCAATAATAATTATCACATCGACGAACCCGTCTTTCGAAAAAATCATTTAGCAAATACTTAACTTGAAAAAGAAACAATTAACTAAGATTAGGTACGAGATAAATAACAAAGAAACAAACAGATAAATATAAAAATATGAGATAGGTAAGTTAACCTAAAACACGAAGAAAAATAATTATTTGTAGTTAATATGGTGAGTGAAATAAGATTTAATCTGAAATTAGGTTTATATTTTTTTGTTAATCATTATGGCCTACCACATTTATTTGAAAATTACTTATTCTACACTAAACACACTATAACATAAAAAGTATGAGCTTTAGGTGTAGGAAGTGTACACTAGTAATCAAAGAGATTTTAAACATGCATCGAAAGGGGTAAAGATATACAAGGTGTTCTATTTAAAAAGAACGAGTATTAACTGTTTGAGGTGCTCGAATTAATACTACCTTCCCGAGTACCCTGTATGATAAAATAAAGATGTTTGATATTGATTAATGAGCTTGAACTATCGTCACAGCGGCAGTAAAAAATTCGTGTAAACTATTTTTTATCAAACAATCCAAAAATGTAAAAATATACAAGACAATCTATTTAATATTTGTATATTTCGAAATAATTTTTTTTTTTCATAGGTTATTTGATTCTAAACAGCTTTTACTACCAAACTCTTTTCCATTAAATGAATAGTTCACTGCACACAGACAGTTGTCGCACCTGATATTTGACGCACCTCTATGTAGTTGTTCACACTGTTATTCAAAAATTTTAAAAGATAATGTGTTAATAATTACTAACTCCCAAAGCACTGAACGCTAAAGATTCGTGTATTACAGAGACATAAAAATACTTATATAAGTGCTGGTTGGACAAGAAAATTATAGGTTCGCGTTGATGTTAACAATATATATGGTAGGCACCAGCCTAAAATAAGTTTTAAACCTCTTTAAAATATGTGTGGAATATAGAGTAAAACAACAATGACCCACGAAACGATTCAAAAAAAAGATAAGAAAATGGGAATATTGGTTAAAAGGTTGCACTATTAATTATTATGTTGGCATATATTTTCTTAATTAATATGAATATTAGGTGGCTAGAATTTTTTGAAACTCCTCTTCAGTCTACAGAACCTGCAGTTTATATCTTTCAAACTATTTAAACACTTAACTCTATCGTCGTAGTCACTGTGACCGAAACTAGCAAAGCTTTAACGATATTATGCTTATGGAGTAGCACATAAGCAAAATGAAATATCTCAGCTACCATTACATTAATAAAAATTATCCAATTTACTACTCTAATATACTTGCTAATCGTTCCTTCAACACTTCAAGCAGCCACTTGGCTAGGAGGACACATCTCTTGACAACATCTTTATTGATATCTCTTGAAAATTCTATGAAAAGAGTAAGAAATAAAAACTCCTTTCAAGTATTGTATAAGGAAAGTACCTCTAGATAACCTTCGTAACTTGATATTTCCTTTATGGAACATTTTCAATTAATACCTTTTTTAAAATAATTGGTAATATTATATACCCAGTAATATTATGTTCCTGTTAAAAATCCCCGCCCTCTCTCCAGGTAAATTAAGTATTTATGTTAAATATATAGCCTCCTACATTATACGTTTAAAAGAAAAAAATCAAATGTTCTTTAAACATTAATGAACTCCTGACAAGGTTGATTCTAATTTTTATTTTTAGAAGGGATTTGTACCGTCTGATAAAATGAATACAATGGTTGACTAACCAGGAAAAATAACTAATAAATGAGGATTTAAGTCAAATTCTATTTTCTAGAAATATAAATAGAAATTCGGAAAACTGCAAAAAAAGTATTTTCGCAACAGCCTGCATAACATTTTTGACTGGGTATTTGTAGGTATTTATGTAATTCGTAAGAATATCAAAACTAATTCGCATAGCTAATGTCAAAGAAAAAACATCAATGTTCAAAATAAGTTTGCATCTGTCCAGATTTCCAAAATAAAATGATTTCTCAAAGCTCTTGCATTTAACTATATTTAAGAGAGCTGCATATGCATATGCATTGATAACAATTGATAATGTACTGTTATATTGGGAACTGCAACTAGCATCCATTCTATACAAAGTTAACTTCCATATTTCTCGACTAAATGACTAAATACTTAATCATCAATTTCTGAAGATCAATATAAAGTAGAAGCCTTAAAATTGTGTGCGAAATCCAATTTCCGATAAATATTCACCGCGATCCTTCTGAATATGGTAATTTTTTTTCAAAACTTGTAATTACTTTGTTGCACATATTCAAGTTAATTTCCCCAATAATAAAATTATTTAAAAAATATATTTTTTAAATCACAGCCTGTGGATTATTTGCGTAGACTTGATCCTTAAAAGAACCTCAAATAAAAAAGTCCAATGGCGTTAAATCGGTTTAAAATAAACATTTTTCAAGGCCAACCAATATCACCACTTTGGGAAATTAGGCAGCCAGGAAATTTTTTGTGCAATAAATTCACAGTTTCTCTGGCAGTGTGACAAATAACGCTATCTTGTTGGAAGAGGGGGTTAACGCAGTCAATATCTTCCAGAAGAGGCCACAAAAACCACAATTAACAGTTACTGTTTTCCTAACGTCCCATCTACACCGAACAGTTACACAGTGGTTCCTCCAGAATCTCTCGAAGATTCTCAGGTCCCCAAAGCGACAGTTTTCTTTACTAACGTTACCACCTATGTAAGAATAGGCTTCCTCGCTGCATATGATTCATTTACAAAATTCGTTATCAACAGCAGTCTGGTCTAAAGTCCAATAGGCAAACACATGGCAGTTTTGATGGTCCATAGGCTTCAGTTCCTAGCTCAATAAGATCTTGTATGCATGTAAACTAAAGGTCTTTTGTCATAATTCATTATAAGGACGATTTTGAAAAGCTCAATTTTTGTGATCGATGTCGAACTGAGATCATTGGATTTTCGGTAACGCTTCCATTTTCCCTAACGATATTCTTAGCTAAACGAACATTACGTACTCGTAATGGTCACTTGATATCAAGAACAGAACCAAATTTTGCTATACGTTCTTCGAAGGTAAAACGCTGCATCATAAAACTTACAGCTTTCTAGATGACGTATGTCAAATATAAACCTTTAAGATAACAGCCTTCGCAAATAACGTAAAATTAAAATCCCTATGTTCCCCCTTGCTGGGACATCTTCTACGTGTAAGATAGATTTCAAGGTCCATCCAAAAATTCATGGACAAACTTACAAAGATGAATTACTTTAGAGATTTTAGCTAGAACCGTTCGTCCGGAGTGCTACCCAAAAGTAAAATTGAACAATATAGGTCATTTACGATTGCAGACGAAGTACGTCATTACTACTACAATTTCGAGCAAATAATTAAAATAACATAACTTTTTTTAATTAGTTTATTATTATTATTAATTCTGACAAACAGAAAATTGGCAACTTTGTCGTGATGTCAAAGCGTTTTAAGTAATGACGTACGATGTTTGCTACCGTAGAAGACCTATTCTGGTAGTCTTATTTTGTTAATGTATTCAGCATTTTTCGCAATTCAGGTTCAATTTCCTCTGTCGTGTCAAGTTTTTGTCCTTTCAACTTGATTTTCATCTTTGGAAAGAGGAAAAAGTCGCAAAGAACCAACTCGTTGGGCAAGTGCGGTGGATGAGGAAGAATGTTGTTTTTCGCCAAAAAACTTCTGTACGATAAATATACTTCTTGTTATATTATTATGAAAAACCTAGTCGTTTCTGCGCCATCTATCTGAACGTTTCTTTCTCACACCCTCCTTTAACCGCCAGGCGATGTTACAGTAGAACCCTGCGCTGATCATCTCACAGGGGTCGTCTTGCAGGGGACAATTCTTTGCGATTAATTCCATTAATCTCAAAATAAATCAGTAAGGACATGATATTTCGTTGTGTCTGTTTGTCATTTAGCAGTCGTGGCACGAACTTTACCGCTATGTTCAACACATTCAGTTCTTTCGACAAAACCAACTGAGGTACCGTAACACAATTCCACAATGTTGCACATGTCTGCCTATGATTATTCACAACTACATTCTGAACAGTTCTGGCGTTATACCAGTTGATGGGGTTCCAGAACAGTCATCCTCATCAGTTGATGTTCTGCCATTTTTGAAACGTTTAAAATATTATAAGTCGGTGCTTGACCCAAAGCATTGTTCTCCAATGCTTCCTTTGCCATTTTATGTATTTCTGCAATGTTTAAAATAGAACGTGATACAGATGCGCTGGTCCCTCAAATTGGGTATTGAAAAATTACAGAAATCATAAGACACAACAATCAACAATTTTTTACCAACAAAGAACAAACGTTCTTTGTTGATCGCTTACAATTGCGTCCCTTGACATACTGACTCACATGTGCACTCCACTCCATGTAGCGACGTTTGATAGTCATGCGCGTGACTCTAATTTCTGTAACCTTTGGCGTACTACCTCTTGTCTGGTTATTAAGACAATTCACCATCACTACACAAGGAGCTTAAGATTAACTTTCCAATGTTCTTTATCATTCGTAAAAGTTTGTCGGTAATTTTTGGACAAAACTCAATATATAAATACATGAAAACATCGCCGAAATAGGGTTAAAAATTGAAACATTGGAATGCTAAGTATACTTTCCAATAGTGTAACAAAATAATATTTTGTTACACTATTATTATTCTACTTTAAGAATAGTAAATTCTTTGTTGACCCAGGCATTTAGGAATGGTTTCCCTATTCGAAACTTGCCAAATAATTCATTCTGTGATACCTAGAATTTAGGGACAAAATATTTTTAAAAATATTTTATAACGCAATAAATTGCACAATAACGCAAGTTGCCATAATTGCGACAACTAGATTATCGAAAATATTGACAATGATTAAGAGATAGCAGTCGATAAAATATTGCCTGTTACTGATCACCTTCTACGTTTGGTTCTATCGAAACACCTACTTCAATATCAGATTATTTTCGACAAGATAAAGTCACAAGGTGATGCAAATGATTACTAACCCCCAATTGTTAAAGCAATTTACATAATACTAACAGTTAATTTCTTCCAAGCTTCGGTAATCGTGAATGTTAGGCCGAAAATGTTGCCAGGTATTACAAAGAGTATCGTTCAACTAACCAGATCTCGCAATTTTTAAAATATCATAAAAAAAATATGAATAAGTGAATTTGACGCAAAATAACTTACTTCCATCGTTGTGGTTGCAGTAGCAGAAATCAACAATGCCGTAACAATATCTCCCCTATAACTACTCACATAAGCAACATGGAATATTTCAGTCAGGAAAATGTTCATGAAAATGATCCAATCCTATTCACATCTCTCAAAAATTCTGCATTAAAAAGTATAGTCCCAAATTAATAAAATCGATATTTCTCAAAATGTAAAATATTAAACTGAGTTACCTTTCGACAATCTTCTCATTTTAATGTTGCGTCTTTTACTCATTAACAAAGAATATAAATTTGCTAGAGTGGGTAACTTATGTTTAACAGTCCATGAACGTATTGCTACCATCTGAAATATTCAATATGGCTCCATGCATACGTCTCAGGTCATCAGTTAATCAAAGATTAATGCGTTAAATATATGATTAGGTAGGTTCCCCTATACATTTCAGAGAAAATTTTTAAAATTTAATTATATACGAAAATTTCTAATAAATTACTTTATACTCGTATTCGTGAGAAAAATAACAGCAAGTATTTTTATATAATTATGTAGAATGTTCCTTCCATTTTATGGAAATATTTTATTCAAGGATTTGTCACACAAAAATGTATTCTGAGCAAAAGAATTTTTTATACGCAAATACAAAATAAGCGTAGATAATGTGTCTATAAAGCTGCAATCAATTGATCGATATTAAATTTAGTGATTCACTTAACTTCTCTTAATTAAATATTACTTAGAACTGTTTTTAAGTATGATTTGAAGATTTCTCAATTTTCCATTTAGATTTATTAATAATAACAATGGAGTCAGTGTTTTTTTTAATATATGCGAGTTCATTTGTTTTTGATTTTTATATACCTACGAAATATCAGTATAGTAACAATTCCCGTTAAATAATATTATAAACATTCCTTACGTGTGAAATTTCTTGGTGGTAGCGGCTTTTTTTTATTATTAAAAAATAAATTTAATGAAAACAATTTCTTTATCATGTTCTCTTTTCGTAAAATATTACATTAGTAAATCCTGAATTTGTAAAATATTGTTGTACTATCACTTACCGTGGTAGGGAGTAAAGTATTACTAGCATTTAAAATCAACATTACCTATAGCGTTATAGATACTGCCGTACATTACTTTTGTAATGTTTGTAATTCCACTGGATTCTTAGTTGCGGCTACATATGTACATCCCCCATCTGTAACACAAGATGTACTGGGAAATTATACGGATAAATTAAAATCTCTTTTCTAAATATTTATTAAGTAATTTATTTGCAATTTTAATTTCAACCACTTTCATGATCGCATTAGCATTGGAATACTTAATTCAACAATTCCTTTTTTTTCGATATCTGTAGTGCAGTTAAGCTAAAATGTCCTAAGTTGATCACAACTTTTTAATTAAATGTTATGTAATTCTCATTTCACTTTAAAAACCAAAAGAGAATAACATCCTTTTATAGCAAGAAGATCCACACAAAATTTTAAGACTTAATTCGGACTTTGAAATCAGGTTCTTGACTTTGTTCACTTGTTGTAATATCAATTTCGCGATTGGTCAGTTTTATTTTGTGTTGTACAACATTTTTGATGGGTCTGCACCCAAGTATCCTGTCAATAATTTAGAATTTCCACCTTGCACGCATATTTTTCAAACTGAAGGTGGTATCAAAGTAGGATCAAAACGTGTATGGTCCTTTGTATGAAGTAGGAAGGGAACCAAGCGCATATCTGGTAGATTAATAGACGATGGTTTAGTTAATGATCCTCAAGAAATTGTTGATGTATTTACAGCAATATTTTCGAAAGTTTATACTATCTCTAGCGTAACTAACCGTCCAATCTTCCACAACTACAGCCGTTTAGTCTGATCCCAACAACAGAAGACAAATTATAGTTAAAATTTTGGCCGCCTTTCCCAATAATCTACATAATGCCTTTGCGTCAGGTTATTAATCTTACTCTACTTTTCCAGATGGATTCTTTTTAAATTGCAATTACTTTTTCATTGAACATTGTAGCGTTTAATTGAATATTTCAAAAATTAAAGACAATAAAATTGATTGTTAATCGTTACTTGTTTATTTAAAATTAAGGGTTTATCTACTTAGCGAAATATAATTTTGTTTTCGTTAGAATTTGTTATTATTTTTCGTTAATTTTCTTAAGAAGCCTGTGGAATGATTTCATATTTTTTAACAAAAGAATGTAACAATGGATAATTTGGATATTTTAAAAAGAACTTGTAAATTAGAAGCGGGGGGTAAAAATGTTGAACATATTGTTTATTTTCAGTTTATTTACTTAAGTTGGTCGTTATTTCCTTTCGTTGCTAAATTTTCGATCCGAATATGTTCCTAACACGAAGGAATTCAAATAACTCATAAACTAGTAGAGATAAATATAGATAGTATGAATTAACTCTTACAGAAAATAGTCAGACAAATTATATGCGCTGAAAAGGTGCATGATATTCCATTTAAAATATGTGAGTTATTGCGTCTTGTTAGTTAATATAAGTCAATAACTTTTTATTCCGCTCTGTGTCATTAATCAACAATTTTTCAATTTTGTATATCAACACAATGTACTAACTACATAACCAGATTTCAACCTCGTAACTTAAACAGCTTCTCAGTTATTAACTTTCCATGCAGTTCACGCAGCACGCAGCAGTGCAATAAAACCTCAAAATTCATTAAAATCCGGTTTTCTCAAAAAGGGTTAGATAGGTATAGGGAAATCTTAATAGAATTCATATAGGTATAATAAGAAATAATTCAGAGTTGCCAATATTTTTATTTGAGGAGTCAGTATTTAAAAATCTTCAAAAACAAATTTTCAACATTTAGCTAGTAATGATTTCCAGTATTCGGCTAACCGACGGTTTAAGCGCCACATCCTGTGTATAAGTACTAGAGGTAGCATTTATGCATTTTCTTTCATTCTGCATGGACTATATATGGCTATGTAATTCCTTTCGCTAAACATAGGCTTCAATACTTTGATGCGTCTTTTGTTTTAAACTGAACATACACTGAGAAAAAGTATTTGTTAATTCAAGGAGGCCTGCATTGAAGAAGAGAAATAATGTGTTACAATACGAGTTCATAAAGAAATATTGCTTTCTAGCAAAAATACCTTTTTTTGATATTATCTCTGATTGAAAAATGCATTAGGCACTAAAATCAGCAAAACTTGGTATTTGAAATAACAACATTGATCTATTTGAACCAAAGAAATTGATAGCAATGGAAGCATTAAAACAACAAATTTAATTATTTCACTTTAAGAAATTAACTTTTTAAATGAAGAAAACATTACATTCTTAACCAAAGAAATAGTCATAATAGTTTGATTGTGATAGCGACTACAACTTAGAACTAATTACCTAAATACATAACCAAAAACATTCTGCTAATACAGCTGCTCATGGTATTGGTGGAATCCCTCACAGCAAAAGCAATGTAAGGAGAGAACACTAACCAGCGAACATGTTTCTGCCTACCCGGCGTGATCAACTCAGTTACGAGTGTATCTTTACCCACATCGCTGTTGCCTCTCGACTTATATCACCCACAGAGTCTTGCTTTCTTGATTTGAAGAAATCATTTGTTTGCACCTGATGTCAAACTTAACTATTCTTTGACACAAAAAAATATTACTTGTTTATTTTTGGTACGAAAATGCCTTTCATCCCTATGTTCAGCTAAAGAAAAACGCAACAATGCGTATGTTCAGAGATAAAATAGTATATTTGAAACTTGGGTAAGAATGTGCTGTCGTGCAGACCACATTAGCTGAGGCCAAGACGAGGTTTGTAATTGCCCCAAATCTGCAAGAGCACTTTCTTAAGGAGATTTGAATCCCATTTATTTAATTAATCCCCTAAATACATTCAGACTGAATGTTCTAATATCATTTGTCAATAATGTAACGTCTGGTCACATCTGATACGTACAGTTTTACCATAACAATCACATCACTTACCTTCTTACCTAAAATCAGTTATTAAACATATAACCTTTTAACTGTCTAGGAAAAGAATATGAGTCTGTGAGCATTAATTTAGAATCTTTGAATTTGAAATCCGAATTTAAAATTCGAATGTTCGAATACAAAAATTTTTAAATTCTATAGCCCTAGTCGATATAGCCACGGTAGTAAACCCCATAGAGCACTGCAAACTTAGGACTCCCTCACATCGAATTCGTCCGAAAATGTACAGAATACAACGATTTATCGAAATGGATTCGGGCGACCTACTACCAAAACAGTACTTCTCTGCTATGCTAGGATAGTATTGGCTAAGGAGAAAAACAAAAAGAAATCCAACTGTATGGGACATAATAACGGTTAATAGAAATAACATATGAACTTATTATTAAGTACACTAAAAATTTATCCCAAAGATTAGCACAATTTCGATAGTTCTGAGTTGAATGAAACCAGTGTTACTTCGAACTATCGAAAATTCAAGTATATGAAAAAAAAAAGGGAGATCACATATTAATAATAATAATAATTATTTCATTTCAAACTACCCAGAAGGAAGGGATATCAATACATATTTTCCTATGTGGAGCTTAAAAATACAATAACGATATCTCAATATCGTGTCAAATAAATTGCGATTCTTACTGAATTTCGTCTATGGCATCAAGACGCCCTTTCGCTTACAACTTCATTCTTGAAAATAAGTTTCATAGTATTTATATCCCATTATTAAACATTCTCTTATTTCAATACCATGTATAATAGACCGTTTTTCAAACAAATCAGGGTGTCCACCTAGGGCATCGATGGAAGGTAATTCCTTCGTGGGCAAATTAGAAGAAATGTTTTCAAACAACAAATATTCGGAGACAAGCTCTACATAGTTCAGTTTCCGCAGCTCACGATACAAGTTTGGTTTTTTAAATAGACTTTAAATACTCTGTGCAACTGTCCACCTTACGCATTGCCTTAGGAAATTCATCCAGAACATTTCTTTACAAACATTTCTGTTTAGCAATACTTTAAACAACTTTGAGTATCTTCTTATTTTATTCGCAATTACAGAAAAAAAAATATTATAGGATGCTTCAACTAGATCTATTGGTTTTATTCTAAGCTACAATTAACATTAGTCTGTCAACCTTCCCTGTTTATAGTGCTTGTTAACTTGCTAGACAATGTATGTGGGAAAGAAATGGCGACTTCGTGTGGAAGCTGGAATTGTAGCCAAGGTACCGTTTCCACATAAGTTTTAGTAAATATCTTTAGCAAAACAAAAACTTGTAATATTTCGTCGCATCAGCACTCTAAACGAAAACCTTATCCGTGTAGCTTCATATTAATATATTCAAGAACGACCCATTTTTAAGCGTAGGAAAATGTTTGCAAAAAGAAGTTGAGAACAGTCACTCAATCAAACATGGCAAGGATTTCGATGGCCATTTTGTAGATGCCAGTTGATATAAAAAAAAATTTCGATGCACTCTAGAAGACTCCAAGAAATGTTTAATCGAATAAAATTTGATTCGCCGTTTTAACGTGCAAAGCGTTTAAGACATCGACCCTTCGAGAAACAACAAATATCTTAAATGATCTTGAAAACTCAGCCAATAGAAATTTGAGGAAAGTTTACATGTATTGCGAATGGGCATTCAAAAACACATACACAGGTGTTCAATTTAAAAAGACAAACTTATATCGTTTATAACGGAAACTAAATAATCTGTATACTTGTATGTATATTTTTTTCTCTATATTGCTCATGAAAAGACCTACCTTCCACCCAAGTGTTAACCGGGTACTCTGTATATATAGTTACATATGTAAAAGTAGTGATAGTAAAGGTAATATGCAGACATATTCCGGTAACAGAAGTGCTTTGAATTTATATTTAAAACGCAACGGTTATGTTTATTACCGTTTACGATTGAACGGGATTCTACTTACGATACTTGTACCCATAGAGAACAAGCTCGAACTACCTACCATACATATACGGAACTTCGAAGTACCTCTACTTAGGAATGGATGAAGAAATATATTTTAAATTTGGAAATTTAAAATTCTCATCAGCGAGCAAGTTGCTATTTTATCGATTTATTTTACTTTTTCCATTTATTTTTTACAGCGTTCGTGCCTTTAATAGTAATTTTTTGACTTATTTTCTAAAGTACTTATTTATACGAGATAGTTTTACAAATTCTTCAACGAAGTAGACATTTTCTGTGAAAAATACACATTATTATGCCATAAGATAAATATCTAGCCGCATCCCCCTAACGCTCAATATGTACAACTGTAAAACTGACGATAAATTTTAACAACAGCACACATTGTAAGTGTCTGATGATTACCCTTGCGATAAAATTTGTCGACGATTTGGTCCATCAAATCGTCGATTGATCGATCATAAACTATATTTTATCTACTCTTTATCTCATCTTCGAATACTCACGTCAAATATATCTGTTCAAAATATTCGAACGATAAGCTTATTAGTAATGTGGCTTGAAGGAGAAAAGCTTAGCTTCGTTGCTGCGCTTTGTAGGTATATACAATAATGTATGTAAGTTAAGGAGTTGGCCAACATATTATCAAAGAAGAATCATCAAAATTCAAAAAGATAAATTTTGAAATTGTAATCAATTCTTACTGTTGTGTTAATTTTGACGTACCATTTTTTTTATTATATCATTATATTATTCATAGTCCAGTAATCTAAATATATCTCTTAATTATTTGCGCGGGATTATATCGTATACTTGCACAAGGCGTACAGCAATGATACGATTCAATATCATACAGGTAGTAGGTAATCGAGGCAGACGGTCCTGGGACAAAATTTATCTCAAAGTCATCGTGACGATGCAAGACACCAGTATTCGGCGTATAAGCACATATGTACATACATGTTCGCAATGTTTATCTTCAAGCACGTACATAAATAGTAAATATTATCAATACATTGGAAAGAATTCAAAATCCAAATAAACCCCGTCGTCGTTGTCGTTATCTCTCGCTTCTCGGATTGACTTGTGTACGCTATATTACGTTAAAACACTACACAACACTGATGTAATTTCAGCTAAGCATCAACAGATAAAAACTGGTTATAACTGGTAACCGGGTCAGACAACTTTGCCACTATCGCGAATTATCAGAACCTCCATGATCCATAAAAACTCCAACCGGATTTTACTGGTTGTATATCACT
>LR736941.1:0-125263 GCA_902654985.2 Oryctes borbonicus
ACCACACAAGTTTAATTTATTATATAGTAATATAATAATTAGTCCGGTCACCGGTTGATGATGAGGTCCATTCGTGTCCTCGAAACGGCCGTCCCGGACTAATTATTATATTACTATATAATAAATTAAACTTGTGTGGTGCGGAGGGTGCCGATACTTATGTGTTGTTTACCTTAGATTCAACTGGATCCAGCTTTACAGTGTTGCGTAACTAAAACCTGTTACAACAAAAGGTCATTTTAAAACTATGTACGCATTTATATAGAGTTACTAGTAAACACACAAAAAAAAATAAATAAATACAGTGTTCAATGACGAAGAAGAGATAGACAGTTAAATAATAAAAAAAAAAACTTCAAAGACAGAATGTTCGTACGTAGGTATTCATTCACTGTAAGCTGGCGTTAGCGAAGTGTCTAATGAAATGGAAAGTTCTGTTCTTGTGTCAATTGCGGCTTCTACCGAAAGTTGCCGAAAGGGACGGCGTAGTCGACGTGCGCGACTGTCGATTTCAAGAGTTGTTGTAGATGGCGGTCGCCTAGATGGATATTTAACGTAGATTCTGGGCCCTACACGAGGACTCACACTCACAAAATTTCTTACGTTTCTAGGAGATTCCTCATAAAGGTTATATTTGTAGAAAAGTTGAAAAGCGTAAAGTTGATCGACTCGTTACGTCTGGCTACCTCAACAGTTAAGGCACGAACTATATATACCTGCGATATTTTCGCGCCAACTAGAAGTGGAAGAAGGCCGGAAGTAGGGAGCTGAAAAGGATTCAACGAAAGTTATGTCAAAAGTTTTCTAAAAATAAAAGGATCGTTTTATAGTCAAATACGTATTTAAGACCACCCTAGGACTTGAGATTCGGTTCCTACAAAGAGCTTCATTAACCAATTAGTGTGAAGGGACGCTAACTTCGTATTAGCCATCGGTCAATAGAAACAAATACGCGATACTGGGTTGGTCAAAAGAAAAAGGTATAACACGCGAGAATAGCTCTTAAGGAAAATTCTGATGTAACAATATGCACGGAGATGTCTTTTTAAAACCCTCTATCCTTCGCTGCAGGAACAGTATGTTTTCTTCGCACCGTTACTTTGATATATTAGCGAATGGAGATACCATACAAATTTTACTGTGCAATAATGATGTATCTCCTGGAGCTGCCTTGCAACGTACAAATCGTCGACTTTTTACTGGGCGCATTACATTTTTTTATGCTGGAAAGTACGTAGTGATTTACATAGGTGTTGCTTGTTGATGTGTATTGGTTGCATGTTAAAACATATCAACTTCCGAGTCTGAATCTGAATCTGTAGAAGAACTGTTGAACTGAAAGCGCAAGCACTGATGTGATGATTTTGTTGTTTCGGAGGCAGAATTAGAATCTGATGTTGACGAAATTCAGAACGATGCAAATCCGCAGAAGAATAAAAAAGAATCATATTGAAATACGTTGAAAGTGATGTATATTAAAAAAGCGTAGAATTCTCGACTTCAAATACGTAAATACTAGTGATCATATTGCGCCTGTAAAGAAAAAAGGAAAGCCGTGTTTCTGTAAGTTTAGGTGTTTTCCAGGTTTTTTCAGGTTCCGACTATTCTGAATATAGTGACTCAGAATGATGATGATGCCCAGATTTTGTTGTACTCCATTTGATAATAAAAAAAGTTATAAAGTTATCAGTGATCGAATTTTTGGAAAAAATAATGGACAAGAACCAGATATTTCGATTATTAATATCATAATTATTATTTGACCAATGTTGAAAACATTAGTTTATAGGAATGTTGTTTTTTCACCCCCTGGAAGATTTCGGATTTTGAAGATGCTTAGGTTTTGCAGTGGAATCGTCTGTAAAAAATAAAATAAATACGATATTGGTTTACTATTAACTTACAGGTATAATCGAATGCCAGGCCAGAATTCCAAAAGAATGAATGTAAATGTAATGTACGACATTACAAGTCTAGTAGTTATAAAGGTGGAAATATCGTACATCATCTTAATTTCACTGTTTCCAGTAAAATAATCCCGGATTGTGCGTCTCATCTGCAAATAATCCGTAAATATATACCTATGTGCATGAGAAGAACATTTCGTGCATATTCGCTTACGGATCTAGCGGCAAACGTGAACAGTGCCCCATTGGCAAAGGTGATGTAATATCCTGGATAGAAGCCGTGCCACAGGGCCGATAATGCATAGGTTAATACTGTGGGGTATTTGTCAACTCTCTCGTAGACGACACGACGTAACCAAACGTTGGTACCAATATTCCATGCTTCTATACATTCTCTTAAACTAGTTCCGAACTGTAACGAAAACATATTTTTACTTTTTTTAATTGAAGACAATATTTATTCAAGGTTGATTGTTAATAATAATAATAACAGAATAAAGCCGAAAATATCTGTAATAAATGTTTTTATAGTTTGTGTGCGCTGTCTCATTGCTCGCTGAACATGCTACAGACTGTTCCAGTTAGAAAAAACTTCATTTCATTAAACACAAATAATTATGTAAAAAATTAGAGTACATCATTGAATAGCCTAAAAAATCCAGAGTTTTTCTAAAAGAACTATTACTTCAGTCAAAAGTCGCGCTCCGACACATATTTGCCTAATTCTATATAATTAATTCATAATGGAATAATTAAAGTAAGGAAAGTATTTAAGTTTTGCTGTAACTATTAAAGAATATCGGAAAAGGTAAAAGAAAAGATTTTTTGGGAGAAATTTTGAGTAACATTGTATTTAAGATTGATTTATTTATTTGAACATGCACAAGTTTAGTTTCTAAGAGAAATCATTTTAATATAATTTTTATACTATATCAATCGATAACATTTCTATATACGGTGATAAATAGAAAACACCTATCATTTCGAGCCAAAATAGTTTATTTTTAATTATTAGTGACAACTCAAAAATATTTTTGATTTACTGTTCACAGCCACGAATTTCTTCAGCTCCATAATTTCGTTCCATCGCGATTCGACTTTTCCAATTTCTTGGAAATAATTTTCCAATTCCATGGAAGCGACGAAATGCTTCTTAGCTAAACAATGTTTATTGTAGACATGACAAAGAAGCTCTTCGTCATATACCTCTTCCAATTTCTTCACGGTGAGATGGGCTTTTACCTCTTCCTTTGTTAACAAAATACAATTCCACGGTGCCCAATCTTCATCCTTAAACCATCGGCAAAGTCTCAATTGATAGATGTCATTACATTCATTGATAGCCGAATGTGCATGCCATATTTTGGACACGATGTGCTCAATATCTTTGTCCTGGAGAATAAAAGCAATTGAAGATGGGGATGATTTCATACGTTCCTCTCTCCGTATACAGCGCAAAATAAATCTGTAAGGCGCAGCATCGATCCATGGTTCCATCACGCGATCATCCCAAGAACAAGCCAAGCATACCTTAAATCGTTCGGTTCGTGAATGAAGAGGGAATTCCCCGTGTACCTTTAGTTTCTCGCAGCGATGGCAATAAAATAGGTTATCCTCCATTAATTTCTCCTTTACTCTCGTCATTCGATCGGTTACACCGTAGCTGCATTCAGGCATTTGTATATGTTTCAGTAAAAGAGCCTCAATTCGCATCTGCAATGCATCTAACTGCTTCTGCGAAAATCCGCGCGTTAATAATAAGCAAGATCGATCGATTAAATCGATTAGTTCGTTGCCTGTTTCACAATTATGATCTTTGAGCATTAATTTAACATTGAATAGCATCTTTATGTGTTCTTCCTTGTTTAAATCTTTATTTGCTAAACCCATATAAATTTCTCGATATTCTCTTCCTTTTTGAGTTTGCAAAGTATCCATACATACTGGTAAATTTTTGTAGTCACTCGTCCATTCTATAGGATCTCCTATGCCTTTGAAAAATTTTTCGATTTTTTGTAATTTCATGTCGTCTCGCACTTGCTTCTTATGTGCCTCTATCGATTGTAACATTTCGATTTCTTTCTCGAGTAGAATGTACATTTCGGCGATTTTCGATGGTCCACAAGCGTAGCTAGATATTCTTTGCAGTTCTTTATTCTTCCACTGTTCCAGCATGTAATAAAGCATGGAAAAGTCACTTTTCGTTCGTGGAAAAATCTTACCAATAAGTTCACGTTTTTTGCGTTCATCATCTATACACTGTTGATATTCTTCTTCTTCTTGTTCCATTCGTATTCGCTTCCAATATTCAGGGCTCAATTGTTTAAGGGCTTTTCGCATCTTCCACGCTCGAAAGTATCTTTGGATAATCCTTACATGTCCTGCAATATTCAATCGTTCTTCTTTTTTGTCTGCTGTTTCATATGGACCTGCTTGGAGGATTTTATCGTTAACATTTGGTATCCAAATTTCTTCATTACACATTTGTGTTGCTCTCGAACATCTCGTATTTAATTTCCTATTCCGCAGCCAATACGTTTGTGTATCTCGGTGAGTCTTCATCTCAGCTGGTATCTTAGGTTTTCGCGGTCCAGTTTGTGAGAAACCGTGATGATACTCTATACCAGTTTTCCTACAGAGGTATCCACCGATAAATGGTTTTAGAATGCTGCGGTTTTCAATTTCCACGACTACTTCTCTAGTAGTTCCATCGTTATTTTCTATATATACCGTTATAACATCCGGAATTGATATATCTTGATAAGCGTTCTCAACCGATATTACATATTTCAAGTCGCTGGAGCAAAGTTGAACTTCTAAAATTCCGTATACACCCAAATCGAATTCATTCAGCTGCTTATCATTTGTAAGTATGTCCTCGCCTATTTTAAGTACCATCGTAGAAGCTGGTACGCAAAATACATCAACTAGGATAGTTTTTATCTCACCGATTGTCATCTTCTCGTAATAAGACTGCGTGAAAACATTTCCATCGGTCGTCGCAAACTTAATCGTAACTGAACGATCCTCTGGTGCAATCAGAGCATTGAAATGCTCTGCAACGGGACTCCCTGAGTCACTTCCCGAGTCCATGTCGTTATAAATTAGACTCTAAGCGAAATGTGCGAAGACTTTAGACCGTGTCAGTTGATTGTGAATGTATGACAGCTGAAGTAATTCGCGTTGACAAGGAACCCCACGAACTCAGGAAGGTGGTCACCATGGTGATAGCTAACATCGATTTATTGATATTGACGCAAAAAAAAAGATAACCAGTTACGGCAAGACACGGTGAACGTATTTCCTCCGCGGCCTCATTAAAGCATGTTGGTTTTTTCATTCTAAACAAAAGGTGAAGTAGAATACGCGATACATTTTACAGTCTGGTATATTTCTACTACATACAAAGTCCTCCTAAAAGCCTTCACTTTTTTTCCGCACTTCAGTTAAATAATGTTAACATCTTGAATCGCGCTATTATAGATTCATTCAAGTTAATAAAGTTACATGATTATAGTAATAATAATAATAATAATAGTGACTTTTATTTCCCAAATAAGGAATAAATGTTTACAAATAATTAAAGTAAGTACATGTGGGAAATCTGGCGGAGACCAGACCATTCCATAGAGTCGTCTGCTCTTCCACTCAACCAGAATGTCTATGCCTATCTTAACACTAAAATACTGAAAGAGAGAGGTGTTTCGTATATATATCTGTTGAAACGTCACAATATAATTTCAACAGAATAGAATTTAAACGATCAGACCGCCACCACGCATTTAGTAGTTCCCACTTGGATTGTATTTCTTCCAAAACTGACGAAACATTGCTTGTCCGATTTTTGCAAACGGCATGTTACACGCACTTAACATCATCGTTAAATCACATAGAATACGGTCTCATTTCGTTTTTTTTTTTTATTTTGTGTGTTGCGTTATTTACATTGTTCCTACACATATATGGTTTCCTACGTAATAAACTTTTATCGCAAACTAAACACCTGATTTCTTTACCATTATATATTAAGTCTGGAAATCGCCATAAACACGTGTTTACCCTGTTAGCAAACAGACAAATTAATGCATTTCAACATTTTTAATGCTTTCCGTCCAATTCCGACACCCACCAACCTCGCAGCGCGATATGTATTACACACAGTACATAGCATAGAAACCCAGGCAGTGCCGACACGCAACGAAACAGCTCTGTATCCTCCCAACCTCTCGCGGTTAAACACCACCGAAAGGCAAGCACGAATGCCGCGCTCCACCAATGATTAGCTTTGAAGAAGAAGTAGGTATTGAAATAAGTTTTTCTTGAATAATGCGGGTCTATGACTCTGCGCTTATATCGTGCGGGTATATTGTTATAAATGTATGTAATTCTACATGTGAAGCAATTTTTAAAGAACTGCGATGGATGCATGGGAGGTGTAAGCGTTAACCTTTAAATCTAATATTTAAGTTGTGCACATCAGTTCTGTATCTGACTTTATTATATAAATAAGGTGGTCTTCCTGAAACTAGAATATTATGAAACAACGTAGCAGCATGGCCCTTCCATATGTAGCCAACCCAATTCAACCGGTTTATGAGAAACATGCGCCCGGCGGGTAATTCCAAAGATCAATCGAACGCATGAATTTTGAAGCTTTTGTAATTTATGGGGTGTACACAACTGAATAAAGCCAATATTTAGACCATCCCAACCACTTGCTTTGCTTTTGATAAAAAATATAATTCTACGCACTGTATTTTCATCAATAAGAGTGAACTGAAATGAATTATCGTTACGTTTTGTAGTGTTATATAAGTTATACAGGGTATCCAGAGAAGTATTAGGGATGGAATTTATAAAAAAAGTTATTTACTTCACGAGGGTCTTGTAAGTTATTGGATAATGGTTGTTTGATTTTGCTTACACAAACCCATGCTCCTAAAGAATCTCTACAAATTCCCACTAGATCCCGCATGACGAACTTTATATTCAAAAAAACATTTCTTTTTTGATCTGATAGCTGCTGTGGCTAAATTCCGTAAAGTCTTATAATATTCCCATGATCCCAAAGTTTTATTTCTTTTAAATGATTTAAGAGCACTGTCTCTCAGCTTTTGCATAGTCTTTATAGTATCTGTTAACCAAGGCGCAGGCTTCTTGGTGAAACGTGATGACACAAGCGGCATATGATAATTCATTAAACTTACTAAATTATCGATTAAAAAAATGATTTTCTCATCAATATTTTGCAGATCATAAATTAGAAAAAATGGAATTAGTTGTAGATCAAGCTTAAAAGTGTCATAACAAAAACTACGTAAGCATCTGTATGAATGCAGATTATTTTCCATTGCATCATAATTGATCTTAATAGTGCACTGTATTAACTCGTGGTCCGATATGTTATGAACAGATAATATATCACATTTCAACAATAAATCAATATCAGATACAAGAACTAAATCTATTAATGTAAAACTGGCTGCTGTAATCCTAGTTGGCGATCCAACAATTTGAACCATACCAAAAGCTTGTAAGCTATCAACAAGCACTGCCGGCTTATTATCATATGACATCAAATCAATATTAAAATCTCCGAACAGAAACACATTATCCACTTCTGGGATAATCATAAAACAAATAAATGATAGCTATATGTTGGAGGCCTACATATAACACCCACACCGAAAGTACAGTCTTTTACTTTTACTGATAACCAAAGCTGCTCTATAGAATCATTGCTCTCAAATACTTCAAAATTTAGGTAATCAAAATAAATTGCAACACCACCACTACGTGACCCTGTATCTTTTCTTACAAGTGAGTAACCTTCAATTCTTATGCCCGCATCTAAGATGCTTCTGTCTAACCACGTTTCGCTTAAACAACATATACCGACAGTTCTCTCAATTAACACATCTTTAAATAAATCTAGCGATCTGATATTCAGAGGCGAAATTACTAAATTTTCCACAGGCATATATTGGATGAATTAATATGAAAAATACAATGAAATAAGGAAGAACAAACTAGGATGAACTATGTACGTAGTCCAAAGGTGAATACAACATTACTGTTACTTCATCTATTAGCAAAAATATTCCTTCTTATATATTATATATGTATATTAATTTACCATTGAATTCAACATAAAGTATTACATTCATTACCGCTTTATCCTTTCGTGAAAATTGTGATGTGAAGAAAAATCAGTGCACTATAATTAGCATCAAAATAACTTTAATACTGCAAATTAACGAAAAATAGGTGGCAAATACGAATAAAAAGGGTATTTCTCCGTAAACTTAATGAATCAGAAAGAGAGCTAATTATACTGTAAATTTTTGGATCATCAGTGTAAGCAAGTGCACTACAATGTAGTGAAAGTTGGAGCCTTGAGGTACGGCGCTGGAAACAACGTATGTTTATGACAAAAAAAAACATTATAATGGAAGATTGGGTTAGAGTAATGATATTAGGAGAAAAACCAATAGCAGAAACTTTATCCGTTAGACTATAATGATTTATCGTCTCGAATGCTTTCCTAAAATCTATCGACGATTGTCAAGACCTTCACTGATGTATTGAGTGAACTCAACTAAATCAGTAACCGTTGACAGCCCACTAACAAGGCCATTCTGATGAATAGGCAGATATGGTTTGACGTAGTTATTCAGTCTACTATAAAGTAGTTGCTTGAAAACTTTAGCATAATTAGGGAGAATACTAATTGGTCTGGAGTTAAGAAGGTTCCCCTTATCGTCTTTTTTGACAACCGACCTTTTATCCTGCTGATTTTCTAATAAGATTGAAAAGTAGATATGCGAGTGGCTAAATTGAAAATAAAGCAAAAAGGTTCGCATAACACCGGAGCACAATCATGCATGAGAAAGCTTGGAGGGGCATCATGCCCACAAACATTATTGCATTGCATTACATTGGACAGATACAAAATTATTGGCAATAGTAGTTAAAGTTCTACCACCAGAAATACGATTAGCAGCGACAATATTCTTATCCTTTCTATATATGTTAAAGAAAGAATCAGTCAGGTATGCCAATTTCGGTAAGTAAAACAGCGTCAAAACAATCAAGGTATGTAATGAAGAAGCGCTTTCATTCAATTGGAATTGTACAATATTAACAGTATAATACTCGTTTACATTCTTTAGATTATTTATGAATTTGTAGTACATGCTTTTTCATATAAATACTATTCAAATATAACATTTTCATTCAATTTCTAATTTTGTTTCATACAAGATTCTGAAATGTTAATTCAAGAGAACAAAAGCTATTCGTGGCCAGAATCTTCTTTAGAAAAGGTCAATATGGTAACTCAACGTGTAAATCCGGTCAGACATAAAACTAACTAGATAGGGAACTGTAAACTGTCGTAATTCAAAACGCAAACTGTGTCAGACAAACTAATTGCGAATTATTGGGTAAGGGTCTCCAATAGCAAACACTCTCACGCTGCTGATTACAGGCTTCCAAATATTAGCTAGAAGATAACCCACATACTAGTCAATATGAAATGGAGCGAAAACTAACATAATACAGCGGTTGTGTCGAACAAAACTTTATAACCAATGACAGCAACGGTGGAATTAGTTAAGAACCCTTTAATCACTGCGAGTAGCTAAATAAATACATTGAATGGCACTGCAAATGACTAATCAAGAAACCGAAAGAACGTTGTTTACATGGATAAATTGTATTCGACAAGTACAGCACAGCATATGTTTTTACTACGTTGAGAATTGTTTACCATATATATATATCATTATCTGTGCGCTTTTCAGATTATTTATAATTAATGTTGATAACCTGCAGCCATTCCAATATAGGATATGATGAATATTCTAATATTAGCAATACGAGTAAGTACCAGCATTTGGAAATTCGGTTTGATTACACCTATTCATAGAAGTAAAAATGTGAATGATTTTAAAGATTTACGCCCGATAGTATTATCTCCGCCTTAACAAAAATACTTGAGAAGTGTATCGCTATTCAACTTGACAAATCTGCTGCTGATTTTGACGTTTTGCCATCATTTTAGTTTGAATTTCGACCTGATGATTAATGACATCCTTAAAGAGATAGATAACGGTTCTTACGGCGCTGATAATGCTCGACTTTACTCATGTTATCGACCCTGAAATGTGCTGGCGTGTCCGATTAGGTTGTATAATTTTTGAAATCCTATTTTGGGGAAAGGATACAACGCGTTGTTGTTGATGGCTCCTCAGTTCTTAAACATTGAAAATACCACCTTTACGCTAACCGTACTCGAGTCTATCTTTCGTTTACATCACATGAATTATTAGATGTCCAATCCAAAATTGGCGAGGATTTGTCACGGCTCTGTATATACGCAGATACACATCCTGCAAAGCCGCAAATGATACTATTTGGATCAAAAAGGGACAAGAATACTGTGCTTCTAATCTACACTTCCATGTTAAGAACGAGTCTCTCGTTTCATCAAGCTACCTAAAAATTTTAAGATTACATTTAGATAATATAATCCGCTTTCATGAAAACATTTCGCATCTCATTAAGTAATTTATACCTCCATTTAAATCTCTTTACATACACCTTCTGGAGGAAGCGAAAGCGACAGTATCTACGACTTTTGTATTACTCAAGCCGATACAAAAAGAATTCAAATAGTGCAAAACTCTTGTTATAAATTTGATTTACGAAATGCGCGGTAGACGCGGTGTTAGCTCCAAGTTATCTTCTAAGACCCTAAACATGCAAAGCCGACGCACTTTGCACAGTGTACTGTTCTTGACAAGTGATTAAGCTGGAAAAGCCGCAGTACCTATATAACAAAGGTCCCTTCCAACATCAAGAGCATTCTTGACACATTCACAGCACAAATTTATTATCGACCCACAAACACAGAATGGAGATTGATTTTCAAGTGGAGTTTTAGTTACAACGTTAGCAAGTTACTAGATAGTTACATATTAGGTTCCGGATATAGTTTTCGTTGCCTTCGTCGCTCAGTAAGAAACTAGCCACCAATTTGGACTCACCAACTACAACTTTTGCAGCTACCTACTTTGAACACATTAACCTGAATGTTACCGTTTATTGAATTTATATATATTACATATTATTGTTATAAACATTTCTACTTGTTCTGAAACCAACAAATACCCCAGGGCTTTAAAAATAAATTTCTTAATACTGCGTAAAATATCTGTTTTTGTATTTTTTGTCTTATTAACATTGAGCTCACACCTACGAAGATAATCTGAAAACTTTCCAACCTAACACAGAAACAAGTATTTTTCTATCAAATTCAATTTTATTTCCCAACATCTCTTTAATTCATCCAAATAATGCATCTTATTCAGCAAAATAGGCGTTTATAAATGTAAAAATGCATCCTTCCAATGAAACTTTGGCCATAAGAAATAGAAAAAAGTTGTTGGGGGCCAGATCTGGTGAATGAGGTGGGTGGTCTATCAATTCGAACCTCAAACCGTGATTTTTCGCCATAGTGAACATCGAAAACTTTCTTTTTCTTGAAATGCGGCTGTTTTTCCGTAATGTCTGTCTTCAAATTATTAAGTAATGACGGGTCTATCCAACATGCGGCCCGTTACGACGTTTTTTGCGGCCGAAAAATAAACGAAAATATACACCAGCGAGGTAAACAAACAGGTATTTTTGTACTTATTACAATTCAGAGAAAGTTGCATACGAAGTATTTTATGATGCGGCCTCCAGAGTCACCATTTTATTTACAGCGGCCCTGGCGTCACTTGAAGTTCGACAGCCCAGCAACTACATGACTATCCCAAAAAAAAAACAATTGCTATCGCTTTCCCGGCCGATGGAACAGTCCTCGCCTTTCTCGGAACTTCTTTACCTTTCGCAGCCCACTGTTTCGACTGTGCATTGACTTAAGAAGTGTACTGATGTATCAAACTTTCATCCAGAATTAGGTACTAGTCGACGCCAAAACTCCAAAACTTATTCAAACAGCTCATCTGGTAAGGGAGCGATATTATCCAACTCATTCATTAGTGTAGTTAGAACATCCGTTTTTGTCATCTTCGTTAATGTTTGTAACAAATCTACGGGGTGGTAATTCTCCGGGAAAAATATATTTTTCTCGGGTTTAGAGATTGCGATCACAAGGAGGTGGTTCCAGATGTTTGAGAAATTATATACCTTTGCATGTATTCCTTTCCTCTATCTCTCTTCATTATGTTATATTGAGGGAACCGCAAATCTGCCTGTATTCGGGGAGTGAATTTGGGTAGATAAAAAAATGCTATGCATTTCCACATAGTTTTATTAAAAACTGAATTTTACACATGGAAACTCTTCTTTATCAGAAAACAGGGTGACCGCAAGTTGTTAAAAAGTGTTAAATTTAACTTCGCTTTTTTCTGGCTAACCTTTTCGGAATACGTATTAACCATGCAATTTTTGTGTTTTCCAAAGATTTGTGTAACGGGTCATGATAATACATAGCACTCATATACTTCAGAAGATCCCTTCCTTCCAAGAAAATTACGCAGCTATTCATTATTAACACTAAGAATATCACTTATGTTACTGCCCCCGTATACCACTGGTGGATCTACATTTACTAATGCAGCAGAATAGCGGAACAAAAGTGACATTATTCCAAGAGTACAGCATTCATCATTGATTCCCATTGTAACATTCACCGCAGTGTAAACCTGCCAGTAGTTTCGCTTCGCCAAAAAAATGTATGGTATTTTGCCAAATTTAATACGCCGTATCGAATAACCGGTAAAAATTGTAACTGAATTCATTTCATCGGTTGTTGTGACCGATGTGACAACGCAACCTATGCTCTAGTGTGCTCTAGTAGTAGGTCGCATAGGTGAAAAGATAGCAGTTGGCGCAGCCGTCATCTAGTCTGTCTATCGTGTACTTAATATGGTACTTAGAACATGTAATGCATGTAAAAATAATTATTATTTGTTTGTTTATACAGTTTAATAACACTTTTTTTAAAGTAATAAACTAATTCATTGCAAAGCAATTACGTATAAAATATTTAATTATTCAACCTAAACAACATTTGTATTAGCGCCGTAATCAACGGGTTGCCAACACTGGATATTAGTTTTTACAAAAGGGTGTGCAACTTAAATCACTAAGCTTATTTCAAAAATATACAAAGAAACAGAGTAGAAGAAGGTGATATTCCAATCTCACCATTATAAGCAAAAGGCATTTTATTTTATATCGCAATTCTTTTTGTTAAATTCAAATCTATGGAAATTAAACAAAAATCATTAATTTTGTAAATAGTATCATATCCCTATAATAAAACATCGTTGTAGGACCAATTCCTTCAATTGAGTCAGCTGTTGATGTTTCACTATCTTGTAAGGACAAGGATTAAGAGACACATGCAAGCAGAATTGGAAACGTAAGCATTTACATATTCATGCCCGCATCTTCCCTTGGACTATTTAATAAATGTTTTTGTACCTGTGCGAATTTGCCAATAAAAATTAAAAACTCAACTGCGCAACAAAAAACAAACAAAATTATTTTACAATGCTTGTAATACCGTGACTACTTACTGTCTAAATAAAAACTATTTAAGATATCACGTAGTTCTCTTATTTTTTTTTTATCTACCAGCTTTCAGCATTTTAAAGCTAAGGTGCCCACTTTTAGTTTGAACAATTGAAAATTATTGTAATTCAAATAAAATAACATGATTCGTATAAATTTCTTTTACAAATTATGCGACAGTTTCGACCTAGCATATCATATATTAGTAACTAAACTAGTAAAATCCCACAGAACAAATTGAGACATTTTGAGCATGAATATAAACACTACAATTACAATATATACATATTATTGCCAAGAGTTATGAAAGTATATACAATTTATTTTGGCTATTGTTTTTTCTATGGCGCGAAACTATAATTTATATAATTTTTTGTCACTCAAATTGCGTTTATCACTTCATAATATGCACTCAGTATCCCATTTTCACTCATTATTAAATAATAATTAGAAAGCTGGTGGTATGATCGTCGTTGATAGTAATATATAATATAGTTCGCATCTGTGGTTTAGAAAAAATGAGAGCTAAGCTTTTTTTTATGAATTTTGAAATTGTAAAAAAATAACTGTTGTAAATTAAGTCATGGTGTCTGCCTTTGATATGTTGTATTAAAGGCACTGTACAGATTACAAATATATGGAAGGCAGATTGTCTTTTTTCTTGACATTTTTATCTTCAATGGGAGGAGACAGACATAGAGGTTTCTGATTAAAGGTATAATTCCAAAGACATATTCAAATTTCCTATTTTTAATTTATTACATTATTTAGTTATTATACATCCCTTATTCTCATCTTCACTAAGTATTGTTTCATACATGATGGATTCTTCATCTGAAGAATATTACAATATTCATCACCACTCTGTAAAGAGAGAAGCCCTGATTGTCTGAGTCAAGACCAGATAATCTAAACTATTGAAATCATAGACATGAAATTTGGACAGCAGGTTCCTTTCGTGTGTAGGTACGCAATAATTTTTGGAAATTTAGATCTTAAAGGTATAAAATAGGGGAAGTTCATTTAGGAGTCTCGCAAGTTTTTAATTTAGAAAGATGAAATTTTGAATTCAGGCTTTTGGTTACACAAAAAAAAAAACATCGAATTTCGGAACCTGCTCATGCAATATTCTCCACCTCCAATTTACCTTTTTAAGGATTAGTTCCCCAAAAATTATGGAATATGTTTTTCTAACTCAGAGCTTGTACGCGATTTTTCGTGTTATTGATTTAAAATCAAATTCTAATCAAAAGCTCAATTAACAATTTCCATGTTTCTAACTTCAAAAATTGACGAAACATTTAAAATACCTTTCATCCCTTATAATAGCCCTTTAAAGGATTAATTTCCGAAAAATGGCTGTAATATGAAGGTAATCTACAGTCTTGGGGTACAGGGTTCGAACCCTTGACTAGTCACTCTCAAAGTAAGGTTTTCCGTAGTTTTCCTTGCTCCAAAATTTGGTGAATACTGAGAGTAAACACCTTAAGACGCTCTACAGGCGCAGGCGTAATAATCATGGCCGGCTGATGCCCCCTGTAATTGGCGAGAGCTGCTAGGCATGGATTATTATTATTATAGCACCTTTTAATCCATAAATTTGTTGTACCAGGAAATTATTTGTATAGTTGTATAGTGCATTACGAAACGTCTACCTTTCAACAATCAGCATTGAAATTGTTTGCCCTTTTTACTTCTATGCCTTTTATAAACATTAAAACCATTAGGCTTAAAGGCAGAGAATTAATAAATTTATAATATTGCAATCTTTCTTGCGTTTTATAATATAACTTTAATAACCAACGCAATCTGACTGGCGACGAAGTATTTTTTTATATCAAAATAACTCGATAAAATATTAATTATTCTTAAACGCAGCAGGAACAACGTCTGTCACTTGCATGAACTTATTTTTGGAGTTAGGCTAATTTAATACAACAAGGCAGACACGATTGTACTGCTTACGGCAGCATTTATCTTAACATCTATCACGAGCTTATTTACAATAAACGACGATTAAAATCGATTCAATTAATTTAATATCTGATTTTACTCAATTTTTTACTATTTAAAGAACAATTAGATATAGAAAATGCTACAAAAAATCCGGTTTGAAAGTAATTGTGAATCGTCCCTGTAGACGTTAATTGCAAGACAAGCAAGACTATGCGATGGAGCGGGGACGCGAGGCGACCTTGTTACCGATGTAATTATAGAAATAGAAATTAATAATTAATAAAATAAGAATATTATAGCAGCGTTGTATGTATAAATAAAATCGATAATGTATGAAATCAGTGATTTCAGAGTTGTGTTGCGTGTGTGAGTTGGAGTACACCACAGAGAAAGAAACTCTTACCGTTTTAAGCAACTTGCACACCCGAACGACTGTACGACTACTCCCACACCGACGCCTGTGAAGCGCACGGAAAGTGACGAACTTTACACATCACCATGTGATATTCCGCATCGGGATGCAGGAGGTACAGTTTTGTTTGAAGAAAGCATAGGCACCGCATAGCTTTATACCGTGCTTTCACCCATTACGCATCTCCAATAAATATACTGTTAAAATAATGTATTGTGTAATGTATGTAAGTTATTTTTAAGTATATATATTTATTATTTTCTGGCCTTGGAACGAGAGGATTTTACCTGCGGCTTTTTAAAAACTGAGTTATTAGCCTCTCGACATTTAAAAACACGTTTAACTATTTTATTAGTTTTTTAAATTTCCAGAGATATTAAATATCTCCCGAAATCATTAAAATAATATATAGTAATAAAAATAATATATAGATAGAATATTGCCAGAATAAAAACTCATGAAAAAAAAACGTGGATAGAACCCTCTCATTCGAAGGTGACGATTTCGTGACGAGTGCATTTCTGTTTTAATAGAACATCAATTGAAAGCAATTAACTGGTTTAGAAATAGCAAACTCCGGTCTAAAAAAATAACAGCACTATTACGCAGTTTCAATATTTAGACCATCGATCTAAATAGGACTTACCGCATTTATATATACTATCCATACTTTACGCGAACCGTAACATTTCAAAAAAATATATGCATCTTACCAATAATTCTTTCTAAATATTTACAGTTCCCTAAAAAGTTCAAGGTAATTTTAAACAACAGATGGTTTTTGTATACCAGAGTTATTAGCTTAATAAGCTTGATAAGAGCAAGCATTAGAAATAGAGAAATTTGTGTTAAATTTATTGAAATACATAAAAAGTAGTTTTAGTTCATTATTTTTACTAATTGTGTTTAGATAATTTAGGTAACAGACCTCACTTTAATTGAAATGAAACGACATGAGAAGAAATGTATTAAAACGTTGGAAATACGAGCCCTAACAACTATATATTCGGATGATATACACTGAAAGAATTTAATAACCGTGGTGTTTGTCAGTACAGAAAGAGATACATACCTGAATCTAGTGACGCATATCTCATCTTTGTGGTATATATTGTAAATAACTGCTCTATTGAATATAAAATAAAGGGATCTATCTTTGATGGATAAATACAAATAGAGGTAGGTAGATGGTCGAATAATAATACAAAGACTATAGGCCTGCATTTCATTACTATTGAATATATACATATATATATATATTATTGGATATATTTGGAATACATTTAATACGTATACTTTTAATTGCTATTGAATAGATAATATTTTGATAACAATTTTCTGTTTCCAAGAATATTGCAATTTTCGAATCTTCCAGTGGCCGTAATTAAGGCGAGATTTAACGTTTTTAAAATAAAGGAAGCTTATTCCAAAAATACTTAACTCACTTGGGAGTGTTAAAATTGCATTGAACGAAGGACATTTAAAAATTCTTTAAAAGAAATGAACATCAGGTATGCGAACATAGGCTTTTCAGTATTTTCATGTCTTTATTTTATCATATCTATTTATTTATTTATCTATTTATGTATTAAAAAAATATATTTATGTTTATTTTAAACATTTTTTTTTCTTCCAGATTAAAAAATCAAGTCACACGCTCTAACATAAACAAAAGATAACAAATTTGCCGGAATTGTACGCTGAACATCATTATGCAAAGACTTCTTCATTTGATGCAACAAAATTTTAATAACATTCAAGTCGGGGTTTCTTGACAGCCATGATAAAACTTTTAAATTATGATTCCCAAACTACTTTTCTCTTGTTTTCGCAGGGCGACAAAGTGCACCATCTTGTTGAAACATAAAACTTTTATTTGCAAAACTTTGTCGTGCTGTTGGAATTAAGCTCCTTGATAAAATATGTTGGTACTTTTCTGAATTCACAGTACCATGAAGGAACTGGAAAATTTAACCGTAAGCTTTAGGAAGTCCTTATGAAGATTTTGTACGAATCACCGTTTTTCAAAAATCACCTAGGCAAACATCAAATTTTGATGCGTCGCTGATGGTCTGCAGCATTCCCTGGAGATATTTAAATTTGCCTCGTGATTCCATTGGGTTTGTATACGTCGCAAGATTCCCCCAAATCTTGACCAGGACACGACGTTTCTTTTAGTGATATTACGGGGTCGGCCTAAACTTTTACCGCGAAGGTCAACACTAGCTATCTCTCCATATTTTCTTATAATATCCCCGACAGTTGAATTTGCAAAATTTAAGTAATTTGAATTTTCTTGCATTTGTCGCAGTTTTCCGTTTGTTCCAGCACCAAGCGACATTTTCTTATGAACTCATATCAAAACATGACGGATAAAACCTAAATTGTCAGCTATTAACCCACTACTTAAATTATCAATAAGTGCATGCATAATATTGATTTCAAAGTCAGTAAAGATCAGCGTCTGAATATCGATTACCTTACATTAACATACGAAGTTAAGCTCAAGTCGTTAGCTTTAAGGCGTTTCATTACTAACAGTAAGATGTGGATTTAACGCTTACCATTACTGCAGTAGTTAGCTAATGATGCAAACGCAAACATTTTTTTTTATGATATGAACTTTACGTAAAATATGAAAACAATCACTTACCTCGAACTTGAACACATAAACGTTTGTAAATTTATCCCATTTCGGAACTTCGTTGGCATCGTAACCGTTGAAGCCGATACCGGCATTATTGCAAACGGCGTCAGCGAAGAGCCAGGCGAAGTAATACTTAAATCTAATGAGCATCGTGGCTATGTTCAGGTACCAAAATTTGTACAGAAGGCTTGTGTTCTCTACGAAGTCAGAATCTTTCACTCTGTTGATCGGGAACATGGGTAGAAATTTCACAAATATAACTACGCAGGTCATGGACATAATAACTTTCTTGCAGACTACCCTAACAGGCGAAGGCTCGTGTATAACGATCCTCGTGGCGGAATCTCTACTCGATCCGCTCTGTAAAAAAAGAGAATAGTTAATAAAGCTATATTGGTGTACAAGCTAAAGTATGTACAAGAGAATAATTCATAAATTAGTACATAATTCCTTCAAGGTGATGAATTTGACTTGCTTCGTGCCAAGGACACCATTCCCAAACCATGGTAGAGCCACCTCCACGCTTCATTTCAAACATTTATAAATTAAAAACTTTTTTACTGCACCTTTAAATGCATTTATTTTAGAGATATTTTTCAATATATCGGGCAGAATACGTTTTAGCAAATAAATATAAAGGCGATCTTTCAAAGAGAGATGTTTTGTGTGGTTGAATGCATAAATCCGCCATGCAGGTGTTCTATATATTTGGAGGTATCCTTAACCGGTCTATATAGCTCCTAAGGTACACTACAGCGCGGTAAAAACAAGGAACGGTCAATAGGTTCTTTTCGATGAACAACGACTTACATGATTCTCTGTAGGATTTCCCAAAAATCAACCTAAGGACAAATTAGTACGCGTTTATATCATCAGCAGTAATTCTGTACTCAAGCTGCGCTTTAATTGTACAATTGCGTAAATATACGCAAATATTATATTAACCATAAGCTGCCTGAAGCAGGTCATCTGCATTCCGATGTTGTTTTTAAAATCCTAAAATTTAAAGTTCCTAGTTATTTGCATTACAAGATTAAATATTGAATTGATGTTCACAATTTAATTTTAAGTTGTTTTATAGTTTGTAATATTTTTGGTTTAGGTGGAAGAACAAAGCTTTATTTTTAGACCTCTGAACCTGTACCGATTATCAACACTATTACATTATTTATAATGTAGAGTATTATATATTTCAACAAAAAGTTTTATTATTATTATTAAAGGGTTAAATTTCGTCTTTAGCATATGTTGTTGATTTGTGCGACAAACACTATAATCAATGTCTAGGCAATTTGACACTGTGTGAATAGTTAAAGCCAAGATTAACTCCGAACTGAGGAAAGACAAATCGTCGCTGATTGAAATGCACAAACACCGTTTTGTCGCGTTTTATAATAGTTTTTTTTTTACAGCACCTGGCAGAGATCTCCACAGCACGGACTATCTTGAATCCTAAAAATCTTAAACCTCAGTCAAAGACTTAGCGCAGACAGCAACCGAAGTGTCATGCAAATATGTCACAGCATGCACGGAGGTGAGAAATCTAAAAGCATTCGCTCGTTTTCGAATATATTATTTTCTATTTCACATACGAAACACGTGTGTACTATTTCGCATGCAAAATAGAAAGACAAACCTTTCTAATCGGGTTTATACTGACCTTCTCTGGTTCTTTCCATTTATGTCATCTTATGAAACTTGTTTTCTAATATACTATCTCTTAATATTTAATTTTTGGTTCTTAACGCAATGACTTGCAAGTTACCATAAAACACACGTAAATAATTTGATTTACGTGTATGTCACAGCAGTTTACGTTGCACTAACATATACCTTAGAAATTTTAAAACGGTAATTTAAAATTGTTACCAAAAATAAAGTTTGCAGATAATTATTTGTTGGAGGTTGCAGTAGGTTGCCATAAACAGTTGCTCGATGTTTTCGAGAAACTTGTCTTATACATGTTTTTTTTTATTAACTACCTCCATATTGATTAGTACCTATACCTAATGATACATATGCAAATATGCATTTTAATTATATTTTTCCACTCACCTATTGTTCCTATGACCTCTAAAATCGATCACAGGGACTTTAGACTGAAAAAAATATATAAACAATCTTTACAAATCGATTTAGAGGTCGTATGTGGTCTGATTCAATTAGAAACCTTTTATAAAATATATACACATACGTTTTATACCAACATGTCAAAATAAACAGAAATTGATAGCTTCCAAAGAAAAGCTTTGTAACCGACTAAGCAACTTACTGTGGACGTTGGGCCAGAGCTCATAAAACTGTAAGTTTTTCGGCTGGACCGAACGGAGAAAGACAATGGTTTCTATTCAGTTAGGATTACGTGGGCAGCGCGGCAGCAGTAACCGGTAAAAACCAAGAAAACTCAAATATCATAATAATATAAAAATAATGCTAAGATAGCTTCCTCAGGGTATTGATTCACGGCAAACGCAACAAAAGGAGAGAAAAAAATACACTAACTCACTTTGTTAATTAATAGATTGGTTAAATTCCCTCGTAAGTAGAAGTAGATTTAACAGAGAACTTAAATTCATAAAAAACGTAGCTATTTATAACGGTTACTCTTCTATAGAAGTCGATCGCATGCTTAAGAAAGTCCAACATAGGCTTTACGTAAGAAATTCCACGACCTTAACCCCGGTAGAAACTAATAGCAAGAAATTCGTGAAACTCCCCTTTCACGCCATATCGAAAGGCGTGAGGAAGGTTTTGAAGAGTCAAGATATGAACGTATGCTTCGGTTCGCGCAACACACTCAAAAATCTTCTCGGTAATCCTAAAGATAAACCGAAAATGGGAGAAAGGTCGGGTATTTATAAAATTGAATGTAGTCACTGTAATAAAGCCTATATTGGTCAAACAAAAAGAGCGATAGAAACTAGATTCAAAGAACATCTACGAAATTATCGCTACGGCAGATTGGAGGCGTCGAGTGTGGCACAACATATAAATGAAACCGGGCATAGTATTAAATTAGAAGACTTAAAATTGATTAAAAACGTAACGTCGCCGCGAGAATTAGACGCGTACGAGACAGTTTACATCAAAAGTAATAAAAATCTGATGAACCGAGAAAACGGACCGTTGTCGTACTCTGTCCTTTTTGACCTTTTGCAGTAGGCTGGCACTAGTTTATATTTTGGGTCATAAACGAGATCTTCCCGTCCATCTGGCCGTGTTTTTCGCATGTCGTAGTTTAAGACACGTAAAGGGTAGAATTAGGCACTTGTAAAATACAATATTTCTTCTCGGTGAAGGGATAGTTCATGCATGTTATCTTTCGCACGTCGTAGCTTCAAGGCGTGCAGGGGGTAGAAATAGGCACTTGTAAAGGATATCTGTTCTAAGAAGTAGGGATAGTAAATGCATGTTTAGTTTTAGAAAAAGTTTTTTCTCATTTCATTCGGTCACCGGTTGATGATGAGGACCATTCGTGTCCTCGAAACGGCCGTCCCGGACTAATTATTATATTACTATATAATAAATTAAAAACTTGTGTGGTGCGGAGGGTGCCGATACTTATGTGTTGTTAACTCACAGACATGTCTTTGCCTTCCTGGCGTCATCAGCGTTGTTTCGAGAGTAATTTTTTATCTCTACTTTCTATCGCTGTTGCCTCACAGTTAATGCCACAACTTTCAAAACGACAAGCTCGACATTTGGCGCCCTCTACCTTAACACGAGATGGCGGCGCAAGTAGCGCTTTGGGAAACCGTACATGTGAATATTCCGACAGGCTTACCATGCGCCGCCATCTCGTGTTAAGCAGTCCGAGAACTGCTCGAGGGATGGTTTGAAGAACAGTACCCGGTTTATGTCGCTGCTTCCTGAACGGCAGGCAAGTGTTTCTTTGGTACTAGAAATGTCGAGTTTGTCGTTTTGAAAGTTGTGGCACTAACTATGAGGCTACAACGATAGAGGATAGAGATAAAAAAATACTCTCGAAACCACACTGATGATGCCGGGTATGCAGAAACATAGTGTATTTTTTTCTGTCCTTTTGTTGCGTTTACCGTGAATTATTCCATCAACACCATGAGGAAGTTATCTTAGCATTATTTTTTTTTGGTTATTGTTTCTAGGCATTTTTTGATGTGTTCTATCATAATATGTTTAATACGTCATGTTTGTTTATAATAGAGGACTACTAAATACGAACTGTAAACAACACAATGAGCATTATAATTTTAAATCCGTAATAATGTTCTCCGCAGCTTAGTCTATTTTATGTTAAAGTAACACCGTTGTGATGAAAAGTAACTAACTAGCAAGTAGTTGATCTTTCTTTAGTATTCCAAACGGGACCTAACTTGGGGTCGATTTTCACTTAAGTGAAATAAAACACCAGCTTTGCTTTGATGCTGTGTAGATTCTTTTTTATTCAGCTTTCTAGTGATTCCGGATGTTTTACCAAGGGGAACACATCTTAATTCTACATAAAACTACCTCCAATGAATTCTTACAAGTAAGTATCTTTCTTCATTTTAGACGTCGCGCTTATGTCACTTCTACGATAATAATAATAAACTTAGCGTCGCGCTCGCCGGCCACATTGGTTACATCATTATTATATAATTCATATTGTTTAATAAACAAAGTGCGTTTATGTATGGCCCTGCCCGCATGTACTGCACATTACAAGTTTTGTACCCAAGTCATTTAGCAGTTATAAGCAGTTTAGAAGCCACAAAATAAACACATTTCCAACAATAATTTTCAATTCGTTTTACATCAATGCACAATGCCATGGAAATTAGCACAAATATAAAAATTCTGTCCATAAAACAAGGGATAGCCGTATCCCCACATGGCATACTGTCCTACCATAATAAGCAGCACAAAATAGTACAAAGCTAGCATACAAGAAACCGAAATTTACGCACTATGACTTTTACTTGGCTTATAATTACCAAATGATTTGTACAAAACATTTATTTTCGGTACAGAACAGTACAAATACAGCGTTTAGTGCTTGGTACAAAACGATATAATATATATACGTACTCAAATACAAATTTGTCGAAACTCTATTAGAACGCCGAAATCGGCATCATCAATCATGTGTATTTCCTAAAGCAGATTGGTACAAAATGTTTGAATTCTTTTACAAAACAGTACAACAGATCAGCACAAAAGGAAAATTTTAATGCACAGGAGCTGATACATCTTTGCTCCTCCTGTCGGAAATTATCCAGGGACATGCACCCATTCCAAACACTGAAAATGTTCATTTTAGCTTACCCTTAAAGTGTTAATATGATTTAAGCATCGCAAAGGATACAATTTTGTATCTATAATGCTGAATATTTTATACCTTGTGTAGTTAGTAATTGGTTAACATTATTTCGTAGTTAGAAGTTCATATAAGCACCATTCAACCGTTAATATTTGTAATACCGTTACACTTCTGGACAAAACTGCGCGCAAAACAATTTAATAGTGGGGGAGGGTGTATGAATATAATTTGTAGTCTCCATTCGGCACTGATGGGCATTGTACATCTAATGAAGTGAGATTGCTAAGCAAATATTATTTATCAGAATAAAGCATCAAAATAGAAAGAAATAGATTGAGATAGATCAATGTCAACGGAATTAATACAATAGGTAAGTGGTGAAATTATTCTTACTGTATCCAACGGATTCTCTTTTTAACAACGCATTTACACGTCTTATTGTTAGTACATTTATTTATTCTTATTAGTGCTTGTCATGTTACTCACACATTTATAATATATTCAATCACTAAAGTAAATGGTCACACCGTCAGTCTCAATCTTCTTCAGTTTTCCCATTTTAGCTATTTACTTTTTTTACGGCCTCTTTTTTTGACTGTCTCACATACGTTCATTTAAATTGCTAATAATAATATAAGCTACCAACGTTCACAATGTACAGACGCGCGTTTCGCCGTTTACAGCTCGTCAGTGTACCTTGTGGAAGGTGGTAGCTGTGTAGCTGTAACTGAAATTGTGTGTTAGTGGCTACATGTTTGGATGAAAGTATCTATTTAAATTTGAACTTAATGTGACAAAATGTGATCCAATGAAAATTTAATCCTAGCTGCGTTATATTAGATGAAGGAGCTAGGCTAAAAAGGAAAAAAACGATTTTTTAGATGCGCAATATATTAAAGAAAAAAGGTATTGATGGAAATATACGACACGTATTTAGAGAACTGAGAGAAGACAAAACCAAATTTTTCCATTATTTCCGCATGCCGAAATATGAATTTCACGAATTTTGGACTATTTGGAATTTTTCCAGTTGTTTGGGATGTTTTGACAGGAAATATGTAGTGATGCAGCTATAGATATCCATTTTTTACTTATAAAAAGTCTTTTTCGATTATTCTTCCAGCTGGTCGATCAGCAGTATAATTTTATTGCTGTTGATATCGGGTAAAAGAATAATGGAGGTATTTTTGTCCAGTGTTTTAGAACAAAATGGCTTAAATATCCCCAATCAAATAAAATTTTTCCGCACGAAACAAAAGGCAAACTTTGTAATAGTAGGAGATGAAGCTTTCTCCTTAAAACCAAATGTTTTAAGAACATATTCTTCTGCTCAATAACGAGACAATGCACAAAAAAGAAATATCATTACAAATTATCACGTGCGCGAAGATGCTCCGAAAACGCTTTTGCTCTTTTGGACCAAAAGTTTCCATTTTATAGTACAAGATTGAATAAAAATACACAAGGATTGTTCTCGCTATTCTCCGTAACCCAATTTTATTTTATTTATTTATTCTGGAACAAAAATATTCTGCATCCCGTTGGAATCTACTCAAGCTAAAGCATATACTACGAAGTTGGAGATTGGTAAATATTAAACAATAAAACCGAAAGACTGACATTTTTTACCGGTTCGGAAATTTTTCTCACTGAACTTAACACCGAAACGAAGAAATTCTGCACCGTTGAGGTAAATGTTACAACTGCAAATCGGCGAATTTTTTTGTCGTGGAATGCACGAGCTTTACAATCGGAATAACATTCGCAGACTTAATTTGGTCACGACAAATTTTATAGAACTTTATTCATAAATTTCAAACTTTTCAAACACGTTATGTTTTGTGGCCCGATGAAAGCAACTTTTCAAACAACGGAATAATCAATCGTTACAATTCACATTACTGGTCATCTGCAAATCCACATTGGATGAGAAAAATAATTTTCCAAAGAAGGTGGAGAAATATATGGAATATTGGGAGATCAGTTCATTAATTCATATTTTCTTAACAGCATGCGGCATCTTAACAGGACCGCTATACCTGGATTTTCTAATACATCAGGTACTTTGTTTACTTAAGATTGTTAATTTAAATTTGCGGCAGTTGATGTATTTTTAACCAGACGGCATCCCTGCTCATTAGAGCAACATAGTAAGCAATCTGAACAGGGCATTTCCGAGACGATGAATGGGTGCGCATGGTCCTATAAGCTGGTCCGCTCGTTCTTCTGCTTTAAGTCCTATGGACTACTTTCTTTAAGGATATTTAAAAAGTGTAGTCTGCGATACACCTTTCAGAAATGTCGAAGAATTAAAAGAGTTTACTAGGATTGCGTGTGCCAGCATAGCGTAACTAGTACAGCCCTAATTAGACGTTATCAAAAATGAAGAATATGATGAAAGAGCACTTATTTTGATTTCTCTTTTACTTTGAGAGATTTTGTTTTCGTGTTGCCTTTTGAGTTTTCAGCATTTAATGATTTAATGTAACATGTTTGTTGTAAATAAAAAGTAGGGGATTCGAATTTGAAATTCAAATTTGACCTCGAATTTTAGAATTAAGTAGCTAGAGAAGTTCAAATATTCAAATTTAAAAATTCTCGAATTCGACGTCAATAACCTGAACTGAGCAATGTCATGTAGAAGCATCGGTAATTAGTCTCTAATTGTGAGTATGCATGTACATTTAAAAACTCACAAACTTATATATGAACGATACAAAACATACAGTGTATGCGAGCGATTACTTGAGGGAACCACTTTTATCTGTACAAGTTAGATAGCAGCCACTTCCACTGTATTAGCTAATAAAATATACAATCTACGCAAGTAAACAAATTGGTAATTTCCTTGTGCTTTTAAATATACATTTTTCAGGCGTTTAATTACTTACCTGCGTAAATTGGACAGCAGTAAATTATTTTATTAGGACCAGAAGTACCACAGACCATGTTTTTACCTATAAAGGGATCATAAATAGAAGAATAACAAAAGGACAATTAGTTTATTTGGTATTTATTGATATGGAGAAAACTTTCGACAAAATTCCCAGGAGTAAAATATTGGAAAGTGTAAAGAAGAGAGATTTAAATAGTAAATTTTGAGTTACTAAATGCTTTTACAAGAAAACTAGAAAAAGTGTTGTAAGTAAAAGCATGATGTCGGAAATGTTCGGCATTAAACAAGGACACACAGGAAGGAAGTGTAAATCAACTTTTCATTATCTTTATGGATTTAATAAAAAAAACAAATAACAAATAGGAACCTAGAAGGAGTCAACATCAAAGAATTGAACAATTTGATATGTTCTAATAGATGAACAATTGAATTAAACAAGCAAAAATCCTGGTATTTATTTCCAATGACTTTCACAGAAATTGTTCTAATTTTCTTAAGTAGGTGTGATGAGTTTATGTGTGGTTAAGTGGTTTTTGAAATCCTGTTTTACTCCCCTTTTTCGTTAATGTTCCAAATCCTTTTTGGTGGTTTTCTTTTGCTTCTTGGTTTAATATTATTGTTTATTTTCTTCGTGATACTTCTTTGATTGCCTTGAACAGTTTAAAATGAATATAATACTTTTTTCGTTGAATGAAACTAAAGTTCTAAATAGTTTCTTCGCAAAATATATCTATTGTCAAAATATATTTTGTTGTTCCAGAGATGCCATCCAACGACTTGATACTTTCAATGGTTAGCCTAACTATGATCATTTCCGACGTATTGAATTGACGTAAATTTAGACTGCTGGATTTCAGATAATGTGTGTTATGTGAGCTTTGTTTGTTGTTAACGAAAAATAAAAAACATGGTTAAAAAACTAGCAACAAACAGAAAGGAATGGAATAAATTTATTAAGATTATTAGTATGTAGGGAAAAAAACCTTGTATTTTAAAGGATAGAAAAGATAAGGTTAGTAAGACTCGTCAAGGGAGGAATAAGCAAACGTACGCAGAATATATTTGAACTTAAATTCCGACAGCAAGTATCCCTATTATTCTCCACAGCTCCTCGTGTTTAAAGAATACACGTGCATTCGTGCGCCTCGTTTAAGCGACGTATACATATCCTCTATCATCTCGATGTGTCGTATTTGCAAACTAGCGGAAATGAAGAGATGATCAAATAAGGGAAAGATTTGCAGTTTAACAGGATCAATTGAATAAACTCATTGTTTTATTGCAAACAATGCACGGTTAACTAGACATCAGAAAAAACAGCTTTTTTCTTATTTTGTTCTGTAGTTCTGTAATTACCGACTTTAGAAAGAAAATGCAAAGAAAATTGTAGGCAATTATATGCTTTTTATGAGACAGACAAACTTTTTATTTAAAGTATAACTAATATATATATATATAACTATACTATATTAATATATATAACTATACTATATTAATATATATAACTATAACTAATTTCTAAGGTATGACAATGAAATTGCTTTTTTAATAGAAACCATAGTCGGGCATGACTGACAAATGCATTTTTTTCAAGGATTACAACAATATAACACTTGACAAAATTATTTTTACAAATAAATAAATTACGGACATTTTAGCCCTTTAATTTCCAAAGTGTTTATGTGATAAGCCATGAAAACAATTGATAGATGCAAACACCAATTATTAACAAATGCAAATAACCTTTCAATTAATGTTGATTGAGGTTTCGTTTGAGAGACGGTGTAATAATGTAAGAAAGCATGGTTCTTTCCGTACTCTAAATAATACAGCAAGAGGAATTAATGAATAGGCAGAAGTAAACGTATTAGCACGTGTAATGCAAAATTCATCGATTTCAACCAGACTAACTTCCATAGAAGCAGGTACGATATTGAAGAAGCACAGGTGGTTTCATCCATATAAATTACCAGTTGCAACATGATGATTGCAATAAGTTTACTAAATTTTGTCTTTGGTGTGTATGGCTAACTTGCATTTTAAATTTAAAGCTTTGTGCACGGATGAAACATTGCGGCACCTTTAATACACATAACGCACATTTATGGATACAAGAAAAACCGCATTATGTTGAATAGAGACCCCAAGTTAAGTTTGAATTTAATGTTTGGTGCGGCGACATTGGTTCAACGATTCTTGATCGGTACATTTTTGTACATTAACTGGTAATCGTCGTCTCGACTTTCTGCAGAACGATTTTGATATGTTAGAAGAATTACCCTTACAGACACATGGTATGCTGCAATGGTTTCAACACAAAGGGGAACCACTGCATAATCAGCTATTGTAACGAAATCATTTAAGTGAAGCATTCGCGAACTCGTGGAAGAAACGCACCGGTAGCTCCCCCATAATTCCTCGATTTATCTGTTTTAGATTTTTATTTATGGAGAATGATAAAATATAAGTTGTATCGAAAATCCTACGACGAAGCAGATCACCTTAAAGAAGCTGTATTAGAAGCTTTTGCTAATGTTGATAGATGTTCCGTTAGAATAGCAAAAAAATGTTTTAAAAAGGAATAAAGTCGATAATAACAGAGCTATAAGCACCGAAGGAAATAAAAAAAAAAGTTTTTTCGAAATATCTAGTTAACGGTGCATTTTTCCAAAAGAAAAACAAAAAGTTCATTTAATTGGGCTAGTAAAACTGCAATTCTTTCCCCACATGATAGTATCTCTATCCATAGTATCCCATCGGAAAAAAACCACCTGTATACTGCTAATCAGTAGTTAGTTATAAATAAATACTAATATTTATTTATAAATAACAAAGGTTTTTGATTGTATATAATAAGAACCTATCGAATGATTCGGTGCTTTGCTCAATAAGCAGAACAGATTTATTAACCTTGAATCTATTTTTATTTATCGCGTCAATAAAAACTATAAATATATGTTCCATTAAAACGTAAATACGTACGAGTAATTTAATGATGTTAAACTAGCCGGAATTAAATACTACAAATATTGTCTCCCCTCGCCTTATATCAGGAACATTTAGACAAGGTTGGGATAAAGTATGGAATCAAGCAAATATCTTTAAAATAGAAACGATGATTTTGATGAAATTTGTGGGTAGATGTAATGACGCATAAGGCATCTGATTTTGAATTTTTTGTCGTTTCTGTAGCATTTTTACATACTTACAATATTTTTATTTAAATGGGACAGCTTCTGTCTTTTTGCAGATTATAATAGACCTTGCTTTTCTGGATTTATTCATGCCGGTTTTAGTACCATTAAAGTAAAAACTATGGAGATTAGCATAAGCAACTTGAACTTTTATTTATTAATAAAAATAAACGTGTACTATCTAGTAGGAAATTGCTAATTGTAAACGAAAAAGAAGTATTGACATTTTAATTTGAATGTAGAACTCATGAAGAAGTGTGTGATCTTTTTAATGATTCCGAAATAAAACCTACAACACGCTCAGTTGTTACCTAAAATGTTTTAGTGTGATTCGGCCAGTTGAAAATTGCCAAAAATTGGAAGACAACGCAGAAGATCGCAATTAATGAAAGTATTAGAGAAAATATTGCCATTGAATTAGAAGAATCACCTCGAACTTTTACCATTGTATAAGTCGCTGTTTTGTAGGAAAAATATTGAAAGAGAAAAGTGCCATCCGTATAAAGTACACTTGATTCAAGAATAGTCAGATGATGATTTTGACCAACGGCTGAAATTTTGGGCAAGAACGATGGAAATTTGCAATGTAGACGAACATTTGGAAACTATTGTAGTATTTTCTAACGAGGAAACTTTTTGTTTAAACCGAATAGTTAATCGCCATAATTAAAGGTGTTGGCCACATGAGAATTCTCATAAGATTCGTGCAGCTCAACATCCACAGAAAAGTATTTGGATCTACTAGATAATAAATTATTCCTACACTTCAACACAATGAGCAACTACCTCAAAATATTTGATTTCAAAAAGTTGGAGGATGCTACTTTTCCAAATCGATGTATTGGACGTAAAGGAATCAATGAGTGGCCTATACGTTCTTCATACCTCCATAAGATTTTTTCCTTTGGGGTCATCTTAAATCACGTGTTTATGTTAGACGATCAATTCCTTTGCAGGAGTTGAGACAAAGAATAGTTGTTGAATGAGAATTAACCCTTGGAAAAGGTAACTAGGGAATTTCTTGACGGGCTTGCATATTGTCAGAAGATATCTTTCAATTTTTTTACAGATAATGACACTAAAACCAGTATAGACGAATCCTGAGAGACAAGGTCTGTTGCAATCTGAAAAAATATGCAGGATGTATGATTGTCAAGCAGATCTTAATCTACACTTTGAAATATTCAAATATTTTGTTAATACTATCCAAAAATCCTTCTAGCTAACGAGAAAGCGGTGTTGCAAATTGAAACGAAACCACTCTATTGTCATATGCAGTGTTATTTAGAGCGAAGTAACGTATGTAAGAAAAGGATGCACATAGCCCAGTATCCACCAACTTATCGTAGCCTACAGCTACCTGACATATTTTCCTAGTACTCGATGCGTTTTTTCGGGATGAAAATGTACCGGTCCCGAACATTCGTGCTCGTTGCAAACATTTATCACGTTCTATACGATTTCCTTGAAACGTAATTTTACTCTCTCCTTCACTAGGTCTTAGTCAATACCGAGTTGGAATTGTTGTGTGAATAGGCGTTATTTCCCTTGGCTATAAATTGTATATTTAGCACATTACTGTTATGTAATTAAAATTGTAAGAGGAGCGTTTTTACTATAATCATTGCCTGACTGAAAATTTAATAAAGCGTTAATCCACAGAAAATTTTCATAAGAAACACATTATACATTTGGAGAATTACGAACTAATTCTTTATAGTTTTGTTGAAAATATTAGTTTAATAAAAGTTTGAAATGCTGTTCTTTAACAAATAAAAAGATATTGTGATATTACTTAAGCAAATATAAAATCCTGGGAAATTTAAGCGATTAAAAATCTATAAAATTTACAATAATACACCTTAGGCAGAAGCACTTTATTCTCTCTAGAAGCTTAGCTATAGCTAATTTCTTCATGTGTCCAAGTATAATTACGAGGGTCGTTCAATAAGTCCTTAGAAAAAAATAGACAAAGTATTTTCTGTAGATTTATTTTTCAACATAATCTCCATTTAACTCTATACACTTTTCCAAGCGTTTCTCCAGCATTTTTAAGCTCTCCAAAAAATAGGATTTCGAAAGATCCTCAGAATAGGCATCTGTTTGGGCGATGACCTCGTTCGACATGAACCGTTGCCCATCGAGCCATTTTTTCAAATTTGGAAATAAAAAGAAGTCACTGGGGGCCAAATCCGGTGAATATGCTGGATGTTGTACTAATTCAAACTTTAATTCCATAATTTCCGTCGAAACTGCGCAAGTGTGCATACATGCATTGTCTTGATGGAAGAGGATGCTTTTCTTTTTCAAATCAGGACGTTTTTTCTCGATTTCTCAACCGGTTCAATAACAACGCAAAATTTCTTTCCAGTTATTGTTTGACCTTTTTCCAAGTATCGCTGTAGATGATTCCATATGCATCCCAAAATACCGAGGTCGTCACCTGGCCGCCCGATTTCATCATCTTCGCCTTCTTCTAAGCCCGTTCGTCAAAAATCCACTGTTTTGATTGTCCCTTTGTCTCCCGAGTGTAGTAGTATATTGATAGTATAGATACGTATTAGCGAAATGTTAAACACGCCTATTTTCTTTCTTTTCATTCACGGCTGTAAGAAACACGAAGTACACATTTCTAATTGAAGTTTATAGCGTTTCTGTGATATTAAAATTCAACACAACGAAGGAATATTGTTATTAACTTATAGCTTAAGCGTATAGCTTGAACGATATGTAGTTAATGTCCCTTTGTAATTAATTATTAAAGCTAGAATTACAACAGAACGCAAAATAACAGCCATCTTCCCAATACTAATATACACTAATAAAATAATAAAGTCAAATATAATTCTATACAATATAACATTCTTTCGTTAAAGTAATTAGAATAATAATAGAACGAGGTATGTATGTATTCTTTTAATCATTCCGGTGGATTATTCTCATACCGTAAAAACCTAAAGTATCTAATATTCGAGTATTGACGAAAATGCGTATAGTCCTTTCGACTAGTCACGTACCCGCAGGTTATTATAAGTTGGCTATAAAAGGAGACACGCAAAGGAGGATTTCCCATCGTCGTACCTTTTAGTTGTTCATAATACTTGCTACCTATTTGAAATCGCTATTGATTCATGCAAAGTGAAGTGAATCGTTAGTATTCCGCTATTTTGGCATCGTCAATGTTATTAAGTTCCAAGAACTTGACCAAATATTCTATTGTTTTTGGGATTGGTACACCGGGGAAGAGTGAACAAATATCAAACGATACTAAAACTTTCCCCACCTAATTCAATATTGTTTATTCAAAATCTAATGAGTTTTGTATTTTCAGCCTATCTATTTTTATGGGTAAATTTTTGTATTAATTTCTAACCATTTCGACAATTTATAGGCGAGTCTATATCTGATACTACTAGTCTCATACATTTTTCTGGTTTATAGTTTTTATTTTGGCAACTGTTGGATTTTAAATTGACAGTTTTATCTTAGTGTCCGCGTTGGTAAGTTTTGGGCAATTTTTGAAAACCTTTTTCATTCCTCTAGTCATAGGGGATAAACGATTCTTTCTTAGTTCTTTATAAGTCCTGACGATAGCGAGTAGAATAATCTGACTTGTTCAAAATTGCTATTCTATAATCCGCCTTTATGTAAAAATAAGGTCTTTAGTAATATTGTGATTCCAGTATTTTTAACATCGCTCGGCTCTTTTGAGATTGTGATTTTGTAACGTTTCTTACGTAATCTTTCGTTGACATTTAGGTTCTTAATAGACGTTTCCATTGACGCGATAAGTTTTCCCGCCAGAATTCTTGAGTGCGATGTTTTAATCCATTGTTTAACAACGCAATTTCAAATTTATTAAAGGTCTCCGATTGATTGATTACAAATCAATGGTGTGCTCTCCAGGGAGTATGTGGTGTTCTCGTTCTTTTTAGGACACATTTCGCGGAATGTTGTTATTCTACACGGATATTCACGAATCTTCACGGATATTTTAATTACGGTATAACTTGAGAACAAATGTTTTTTTTTACATAATTTTTACGCCTACAATCCAATCTTGGAGTTTGATCTGTTTCTCCCGACTCAATCCAATTTTATATTTCAGAACCTATACATATTACAGAAAGAAATGGTTCAGACAAAAAGGAGCTTTTTCATTTACCGAAGGAGCATTCAAATGAAAATGAGACCGTTGGTTATGAGAAAACTGAAAAGTTTTATAACCAAAGAACTTTAGTTTGCGCGAATCTGCAAGATTAACGATTGGAAAATTAATTTTTGAACTTAAAACAAAGTGGTAGCAAACAACACAAAAGTATTGGCACACTGCACCGCACAAGTTTAATGAAGTAATCCGAGACAGCTGTTTCGAGGATACTCGGTTCTCATTTTCAAGACCGAATGATGTGAGAGAAAGACTTTAATTCTAACATGTCTGTTCTGTTCCTACTCTCGAAACGAAAGGGTCTGTAGTCACTGTAGCCCAAAACATAAAACATGTGCAGCCTTACCCCAATAAATCAAATAGAACTAGAATGACAATAGTCCGTTTTCTCTATTCATCAACAAACAATTTCGTAAGCATCTAATTCCCGCGGCGAAGTTAGGTCCTTAATCAACCTCAAGTTTTCTAATTGAATATTATGCCCGGTTTCGTTTATGTACTACACTTGGCAATTCTAACCTACCAATGCTGATATGCTCCTTGAATTTGATGCCTATCGCTGTTTTCGTTTGACAATATAGGCTTTGAAACAGTCATTACATGCAATTTTATAAATTCCCGACCTTAGATAGAAAGGGATAGAACAGGCTTGTTGGAATTAGTCATAGACATATCATTCGGTCTTCGGTTGAAAATGAAAATCGACGTATCCTCAAAACAGCTGCCCCGGATTAATCAATTAAACTTGTGTGGTGCGGAGTGTGCCGATACTTTTGTTGTTGTTACCATACTACCCCACAATCCTTGCCTTTTCGTCGTACTGGCATTATTGTTGTTTGGAAAGATGAAAGGAGGGAAGTTGATAGAAATGAAAGTAAAAACCCTCTTAGGTTTTTTCTCATTATCGCTGTTCTCATCACCTTTTGATTCTAAAAGACATTCGGTGATTTTGAGCTTTAAATTGAAAAGTCGCATGGTGCCTTTGCATCTATTCCCAAATTTTTGATAAAATTCAGGAAATCAAAAAAATGAAAGGTTGTTTCTGTTGGTCCTTGCACTGACATTTCGTTTAAACTTTAATACTTTTTTCAACGAAATTAGAAAAAAAATATAAACCGGATGATTAACAAAATGGATACTGGGTCTCAGGAGGATATAATAAACATATCTTCTAATAACTGTGCAATTCATCCACATACATATAATTTTTATTTTAGCTCTAATAGCAGAATTTTAATATAACTTTGCAGTAAATGAAAATTAACTAGTAGTAGTTAATTATTTTTCAATTTTTTGCATTTGTTAGTTGTATTTTGTCTCAATATTATATCACTAACAATTCTGAATAAAAAATTGGTTTTTCCACTTTATTTTCGCCGCATCGTACCAGCCTTTAAATTTGGCCGAGATTCGTAATCAACGATCTGAGAAACCTTTACTTACAACATTTTAAACAAAGTGATATAATATTTTGACCGCGTTTTTCCGATTTGGAACCACTGCACGATATGACGGCTAAAAGGTTAATAATTCTTAACGCATTTTAGTATCAAAGAGATACTTACTGGTGGTGTAGTTGGCAGGAAATTCTTTCCGTCAATAAAATCAATGTAATCTTTATAAAACAACGCCGGTCCTGCCATCAACGACGGAAACTGTAATGAATAACTGAAATATTCCAACGCCGAAGGTATATTCTTCACAGCGTACGCCTTTTGTGTTCTACTCAGTTCCGATTCAGCTCTGGCAATACCATCATGTATGCAGAACGCTAAACTGGTTACCTTTTGCGTTATTATCATTAATGGACCTAAGACAAAGAAATGACAGTAATGGATTATTATTAATAACGCGAACGTCGCATGACTTACCCGATATGTCTAATGTATACGAGGCGTAATCGTACATTTGCCTATGCAAATGTATACACGATAAATAAATTAACGCTACCGCAAGGACCATTCTGAAAATTAAAAAGATTGCATTATGGCAAGGCGTTATAATGCACACCATCTGTACCTTTGCATAATTTGTGGGCTAGTCGTACGAATCACAATATAACATAGCGACGGCAATCCTGCCAAGTGAAGCGCTTGTCTGGAAACAAACGAAAATGAAATTAGGATTTCAGATTATCTGCTGCATAATATACACATACTGCCTAACAGGTGTCACAATGCGAAGCACCTTTCCATTATATATTTCTGAGCAAGTATTATTAGTCACGAATATTATTTGCTAAAGGAACAGTGAACAATTGGTTTGCTTTCTATGTGAATAGTTAGTAACAAACAAAGAGTACGTTGTGCAAATCTTCAGTCGGATTGATGTTGGGTTACAACAGGGCTCTGTCCTTGGTCCACCATTGTTTGTCAGTTATATTAATGCTTGTCGCAAACATAAGAAAACTCTTTTAAATGTAATGTTTTTAATTATGGCGATGATATCAATGTACTTTTAAATATGGAGAATATTACTTAACTCTTCTAAGTTACATTCTCTGACTACGAATGTATTTGTAGCTAGATAACTGATAATCATCTTGTGATTAATGCTCGTGTGGTATTCCAAAATAGAATAGAACAGAATAGCTTTATTTATAATTACCTGTACCTAAATGTTACCATTTTGCAAGAAAATCGATTTTTTCCAAAAAAATTTCAGTTACACTATTAATTACTTGTTTGTTACGTATTATACTGGCTATGGAAGAATTGCTTCGTTAAGGTATTATTATTTGCAAATGTTCTTGTAAAAATACATTACTCCTACGGTAATCTAAGTTGCTGAGGAAAATAATACTTATGTCAAACTGTGAGAAATTTATTTTATTTGTTGATAAAAAGAAGATGGACAAAAAACAATTAATTTTCACACAGATTAATTATAAAAAGAAATTACAAAACGAAAATCATGTTGACGGCAACGATACAGAAATAATGATCCCTTGGATACTTCAAAGCATCAGAATCTCATTAAAACATAAATGGCAACCATCAAATTCAACATACATTTAGGAATACCCTATCTTAAGGATAGAGCTCTCCGAATGATAAAATCTCAAGAAAATGCGAAATTCTCAAAATTAATAATATGGATTGATGAAGTTAGGTTTATCGAAAGTGACTTTATTTAACACTCGTTTTTGGGCAGACGAAAATCCTAGATTAAATTAAATCGTAGTAAGGGAAACATTAAACCATCTCCCAAGTGTAACGCACACATCAAAGAAGACATGAGGCAGGGTTCGACTTGCCTTCAATGGAATACGCCCTAACTTAGTTCGACGTGCCATTAATACCCAATGAATACAAGGATCAAACATTATAGTAAAACATATAAACATTTCTTGATATATTTTTTGCTGTAATGTTTGTTCTTTCACGTATTCACTGTTTCATCGTCTATCTTTGATTTTATAAGTTTATCAGTTATGTATGTTTTATACATACATAGATATATCTCTATGAAAACTGTTTTTATCTTGTTCATCTCATTTTTATTAACAAATAAAATAAATGTCTGGCTTTGACACTTAACATTATTTTCTAGAATAACTTAACTTACAATCGCCGTAATATATTTTTATACGAATGATATTAACATTGAAAATTGATTATATCACAGTAACGACACGTTTTCGATATAGGATATTTTATATAATATGTATATAAATTTTTCCATAGAATTGAAAATTACACTCATTTGAGAAGGGAGTTATGAAAAAAATCGATTTTTACTAATTTCGTCGATTCCAAATTTTATTAAAAAAACACCTCTAGAGTATTTTCAATCAATCAATTAGTTGTACGAAACAACTCTTCCATAACCAGCGTAGTTTATAATAAACAAGTAATCAAAGTTTATAGTGCAGTTATCTTTTTTTAGAAAAAAATCGATTTGCTTGCGAAATGGTAAAAAAATAATCATAGGTAATTGTATACAATACTTTTTTTCAGAATTTCAGGGGAATCCAAATTCGTGGTGAAGTAATGGACATTCCATTTAAAATATTAAAGTTGACATCTACTTCCAGCATAACTAAATAAGGAAGTAGTATGCCAAAAAAAAACCTTTGTATAATCGAATATCTACGTTCGCAAACATTTTAATTTTCTATTCTACTTACTTCTTGAAATGCTTTTGCCCAAAACAGTTTGAAGTACCCTCCGCCAAACTGATTGTACTCAAGTTTATTAATCTTCTATATTTGAAAAACTTTATTTATGTTACTACCGCCACCCCAAACCACGATCCCATATTCGTTTGAATAGCAGCCTCCATAATACATAACATGAAGAACATGCCAAGCCACCAAATCTCTAAATCGACAAATTGCAAGGTAATAATTACTTAATTTTTTGCATATGATCTTTCCATTTTAAAGATTCATCGACTTCAAGATCCAACAGCTTAACGCAAGAGCGGGCACAATACTGGCAATTATTAATATTCACAAATTCTTAAAAACTTTGAAATTTGTTACATTTGAAGAATGATGATATTTGATTTATCGTAGTTAATTTTAAGATTATTAGTATTTAACCATTCTTCAATTGTATTCATATAAGCACTACCTAGATCAATAGCTTCATCCAACGTACTTCCAATTATTAAAACAGTAGTATCATCAGTATAATTTGTTGTTAAGAAGCTATTTATAGTATAATTAGGTTCAAGGTTATAGATATCATTAAAGTAGATATCTAATGCTATCTTTAATGCTAACATGCACTTTTTATTGGTACTCATTTAAAGACGAAAACCAAGCCAAGCCTTATTCAATAGTGTTCAAGTTTTCGTATCGAAGTATCGAATGATCTATACCAGCGATCGGTAACGTTTTTTACTTTGCGATCCATAAAATACGGCTAAAAAATCACGCGACCCATGGTCAAGCTTATGTACAAAAACTTTTACCAGGTCGCTTTAATATAATTTAAAACACCACAATTAAAAAATAAATCTTTTAATTTACTAATGGTTCTGCTGTGTGTGCTAGGAGTTTGTAAATCTTTATTTCCCGAATTAATTTGTCAAGCATCTTCCGATTGAAAAAAATGTAATACTTTGTTTATTAATTTGAAAAAGGGGTTGCTAATAAAAATATGGCAGTACTTAATGCAGTGAAGTGAGGTTAAACTAGAGCAAGTAATTCAAGGGGTAATAATCAAAAGGTAAATATAGATAAGCAAAATAACCATCCAAATTTACATCAAATATTAACTTTAATAACTTAACCACAATAAGAATCTGAAATTTTTCATAAGAAATTTAAATTTTAAAGTCTTTAGTACGGCTAATATCTAATGCCTGAAGTGCTTGAATCTAGAGAAAGTACCGATATCAAGATAGTTAAGCAATATATGAGTTTTGTGAAAGCTAGTACTTATTTTAATTGTTGAAAAACGAATGAAAAACTTTAATGAAACGACAGTTCTGAATACACGATATGTTACTAAACTGGAATATAAGTGACTGTTTATTTTATCAATTGAATTTCAAACTATAAGTATAAGACATAGCAATTTGGCCGAACGTTTTCGCCATACTTAACGAGTTAAGGAGTTTAGACTGACGCTTGTGGTCAAACCTGCCGACAAGATATAGTTCTATGAGTTTCTTCATAGCATTGCAATAAAACTTGAGACATTAAGGTGTACGGGATGTTAGAACAGCAGTCAGCGTTTCCTTCCTCCGTAGGTATAGGCATTACTGAAAATCTGTAGAAGTAAATTAAATTAAATAAACTCATCACTGACTTTATCAATTTATCAATAATTTCTAATTATATGTTAATCGTTCATTTCATTCCAAAACACGTTTATTTTGGTGGTTCCACACAACAAAGAAAACCTGGTCTCACAGATCGGTAAATAAAAAAATATTAATTTATTATTATTATGGCAGGAACGTAAACGACAAGAGCGCTGGCACATCATCGTTTTATTGGAATTCTTTATGCATCGCTGTATTCAAACAAACAAGAACAAGGTGAATGTGATTCGGACTATAACATTACAGCTTTATATAAAAAATGTGACAACGACACTTATGTTAAAGACAACTATATTTTTTGTTGGGGTAACTTCATACTTTGTTAGATTATATGAATGTGTAATTCTTAGTATTAAATTGCTATTTTTAAAATACAAGGATTGCTGTCTATGCTATGGAGCTGTGAGAAATACAAGACTAATATAATAACTCCAAAAAGCTACTAGATGTACAATAAACATATTATTATTATAAAAGCATGTTTATTCCGTTTTTATCTTTTGTTTTTGAGTGCAAGTATAAATACAGCGGTACCTCGGTTTGCGATAATATCTTGTTACGGAATTTTCGGGTTACGAAAGAAAATTGGACGGATTTTTGTTTCCAAAATCCGAAGGTATTCCCTCCCCCCGAAACTCGGGTTACAATTTAACAGAATTTTCGCGTGAGTCGTGTACACGTTAGAAAGAGATAGTTATATACAACAGAATGCGATCTATTTTTACTAGTACTGACAAATAATCACTTACTTGTCGCGTCGCTAATATTGAAAAATCCATCTCATCCTTGTCGTCACCCAAAAAGGGTAATTAAAGGTACTGCATGTATAAGTTTATTGATTTAATATTACTTGAAAATACAAATTACATAAAATAAGAATGCTGTAATACACCACACTTCGATTAATGTTTCGAACGTAGTTCCTTCAATATCAAGAAACACATATGTATGTATATTCACTTCGCCAGTTTGAAGTGCTTTTCCGACTATAACGTTAACTTCTTGACACGTATCTACCTGGTCATCAATGTTAATGCAATGTAAGTGTAAAACTTTCCACGCGAAAAGAATATGCGATATTGTAGGAAAAATATTGTAGCTTAATATTAAGCCCTAGCGTAGCCACGCGCTGTAACTGTTGAGTAACTGCAAATATCAACACAAACTAAACAGCAGATTTTGTTGCTAATTTTTTACCAAGAATTGAAAAAACAATGGCTACGCTAGCTTACAGTGACTGTCCTGGTTTAATATGCAAGCCTAGCCATTGTTTCTCGGAAACAGTCTCAGCAACAAAATCAATTCTTGGGTAACAAATTAGCAACAAAATATGCCGTTGTTGATATCTGCAGTGGGTCAAAAGTTCCGAGTCGCTACGCTAGCTTGATATGGTAGCCTAGCCATCTTTCCTCGGACACGGCTGGAGCAACAAAATCAATCCTTGGGTCACAAATTAGCAACAAAATATGCCGTTTAGTTTGTATTGGTGCTAGCTTTATATTAATCTATCGTACCGTTTTCTCGGTTCCAATTCTTGGGTAACAAATTAGCAACAAAGTATGCAATTGGTATGCTAGTGGGCTTATGAAGTGGCTATACCAGCTTAATAGACATGAGCGTTACCGCAGTATAACACGACGAAAATTTTAACAGACATTTTTAATTTAATCAATTTTAGGCATATTTGTGCACCTATTAGACATAATTTGTTATGTTGTTATAAACAAACTGCGAGAGTGAAAACTGCATAAAATCTTTGAAGGTAAAGATAAGTAGTGGTAGTTAGTATTCTTTTAACACGTTTACGTACACTCGTTCCCATCAACTGTTGCGAGCAAATGATATTGTTTTGCATCAAGAATACATGCATACATCGGGTATAGATTTATGTGCATTTATTTAGAGGTTTACATGTATGCCATTATGCATTTCGCTTCATGTGTAGCTGATAGTGACTCGGGTTCTAATAACAATAATAGTTACGAGTATAATTTCTACGCCTTTTCCGTTTGCATGAATATAGAAAACTTATTCGTGTTGTCTAATCTTAATTGATTTTTGCTTTAGATAATCAAATAGATGAAGAGTGATTAAATAATTTCACTTTTGATGAGACTAAGGAACTATCCCTGTGTGTAGTAAATGTCAGAAAAATGTTCTGAGGCCAAACTCAAAGAATGACCCTTAATTACATATTTAGGCACTTTATTAACTAAGCAAACAAGAAGATTGTTGCTACAAAAATATCCGTTGAAGTTTTTTCGTTTCTTCGCAGAATTTATTTAAAAAAATGTGTTCACATATGAATATATTATATTACAATTATTACTGTTTATATATCGGCTGTGTCACAAAGGAATTAACTGTAAGCTTTAAAAATTTGGGGTTTCCAGTAATTTAACAGTTTCCTTCTAAAATATTTTCGAAAATCGCCATGAACTTTCTTATTTCAACTGGAACATCCTATACCTAGTAGCATAGACGATTGGCGCACCACAACCGCCACTGAACGTTCGGATATAATCGGAGAAACTGGCTGCTGTCTTTTGCAGCTCTTTTCACGCCTGTATAACATAGGGTACTGTGAAAAGACAGTAAATTCTTGTTTCGCTGAAGATATTCATTAAAAATAATGTGTAGATTAAATGAACATTGAATGTCTCGCATTCAATAGCTTAGTGGAAATTAAACAACCTGCATACTTCAGTGTAATTTTATGTTACGGAAGACTTGTCCCCGAATAATCTTTATTTGAAAACTTTTTTCTGAATTGTTCAACAAATGATCTTTCACCAGCGTACTATGTGGATACCCTTACTAAGCCAAAAAGGCCTACAAGAAATCGATGATGGTCTGCATATTTTAGTATTCTCACAAAGAATAAGACGCCTATAATATATCTTAATGTTTAAAATTAATATCCGTGCATTTATATGGACAAAATTACATTTTTGGGGCTCGACTTACTTTGTTAAAATGGATTCCATGGTTAAAAGAATTGATAAGTATTTTACATTTTTATTGCATTTTTATTTTGGTCTTTGTACTTAATGAGAATCATATGTTAACATTTTGTTGAATAACTATATAAAATATAAAAAAACTAACAACACAAAATAAGAATTGAAATCCTAGGTTTTTGTCAGTGTGTGTACCACACTTTAGTTTACCGTTTAAATGTTCCCTTGAACTCAAACGTTCTAGTTTGTACCCATATACAGTTATGACAATTAACGTACAAACTAAAACATACCCCTAAAATTAAATTTTAGAGCAGCACTTAAAGAGAGTTTACGTACATACAATTTACAAAATGAACAGTGATAAACTGCTTACAAAACTGTTTAAGTTAGCGTATTCTCTAACATAATGTGTACGTATAACATGATTAGATATGCTATATTAAGTAATTGGTTAAAGACATGGAAGAACGATTCAGATTATGTTCACTTGTTGAACTTGTCTTCAAATTGCTCGTTAGACGGAATTTATTGCACTACAAACAGGTTTTTTAGATTACGTTGAATTCAAATTTCTTCCTTATCATATCTCAGTCCACTATTTTAATAACGAGACACAAACTGGTAATGAAAATGTTCTCATTTAATTGAATTCTCGGAGTTAACGGACACGGGAGAATTTTTACCGCACCTATCCGTTTTGGGTAATAACACAGCTCTTGTATTATTACCCAAAATTTTCCGGACTAGCAAACCCACGAGCTTGGATATCCCGGAACGCAATGAGTGTAAAATCGAGTTTTTTGTAAAATGTATTACTAAGTATTTAACAACATATTCCTCAATGTGATGATGAGCACAAAGAATAGCACTTCTTTTGGGAACATGAAGTTAGGAAGTTATATGCTCTCATTCGTATACATACAGGCTGAGTCAGCATTCACTTCCCAGCCCTCAGATGTGTTCTAATATTAAAAACGACAAAAATTAAAAATATTAAAATCTCGATAGCGAAACCGTTTTCAGGTAAAGTTGAAATTAAACATTAGCGATTACGGCCGTATAGCAAAACCACGCATAAGCGGAATTTGTATTTACAGAAAGCAAAACCGAGTTGCTATAGATTTATTTAACTTTGACATTATTATTTTTATTTGATTTGCATTATTTGACTATCGAAAGCTTTGAAAACATTTTTAAATGGAAAATGGCGAGGTATACTAATATTGACGAATACGTCAATATGATAAAAGTTTTAGGTGCTTGTAATAATAACACCCGTGCTGCCGAGCGTTTGTACAGAGAACGGTCATTCAAATCACAAAACACTCCAAAATGGTCTTTGCATGCCGGTCGATCTCGAAAACTTACATGGCAACAGGAGGAAAAGTTATTGCAGGATGCTGAGAATAATCCCCACCATCAGTACCCGTTTGTTGCCAAGAAATATGCGTCACACCCAATCCTCTGTTCATAGATGTTTTTGAAAATACAACTTGTATCCATACCACCTACAGCCTACAGCAAATTCTGCGTCTCGAAAATAACCTATCGAGAATAAACATTTGCACATAGGTAGTACATCAAATTCAGAGCAGTCCTGACTTTTTCTATAATGTTTTGCTTACCGATGAAGCTCATTTCAACCAACAAGGAGTTTTCTACCATCTCAACCTTCATTATTGACACTATGAGAATCCTCATAATTTACGCCAGCGGAATCAGCAAAGATATTGGTCTGTGAATGTTTTTGAGAGATATTTTGAGAAATTGGGCCATATTTTTTTCCAAGAATATTGAATAGTGAAAGTTACAGCAATTTTGGCGAGAACACTTTGCTAGGTCTGTTAGAGGATATTCCTTTTCAACATCGTGCAACAATATTTTTTCAACACGATAGCGCACTTGCACATGCTACATTGCAAGGGCGACAAATTTTGAATCGCCATTTTGCTAATAAATGGATTGGTCGCGGTGGAGCAAAAATGTGGCCACCCGACTTAACTCCAATGGATTTATGGCTGCGGGAATACATAAAATAAAAGGTTTATTTTACTATGCCTGCCAGAGTGGATGACGTTATTGTTCGAATTCTCGAAAAAATAGCAGAAATATATGAAGATAATTTTGATTCTGTTGCCAGCCACAAATCACATACGTGTATTAATGAAAATGATAACAATTTTGAGGGTTAGTAAAGGAATCAGATGTTTTGTTATCGTTTCGCTTAGCTAGACTTAGAATTTTATTACTTTAATATCACAATTTTAATATATTTGGATTTGTTAAGAATAAACAAAGATTTTAATGATTAATTAACTTTTAATTTCAAAAAGAGTTCGCCTTCAGGATTTTGGTATTCCTAATATTTATGTATACAATAAACTTTGAAGTGTCACTGCCTTCCAAATAGATACACTGAGGAACCGTAGAGGGTGAAACGCGCCTATGGTTAGTGGCTTTACAGCTGTCGAAAACCGTCTTTTTCAGAATCGGGGACCCGTCCGGCGTATTATCCGGTTACTTGAAATCGAAATTAAAATTACATTGAAATCAATTAAAATTGATGGCGAGAATTACCGAACAAGGAGAGGGCGCAGAAAGTGAGGCAGAAATGAGAGCAATATAAGTAGCAATCCGCTGCGAGGAACAATACTACCATCCAATGAAGATTCTAGAAATTATAAAATTCTTAAAAAATACAAAAATCCCAGAAAACAACGGTCTAGCATCTACCCTATTCAAATGTGGTAAAAAAAATTAATGAAACATATACAGAAAATTAATACAGGAAATATGGAAAATAGAAAAAATGCCCAGAGAACGGACACAAGCTATTACATGCCACCTGCACAAAAAAGGAGATAAAAGTAAGTGCAATAGCTATAAAGGCATCTCTTGTAAATGTAGCATATAAGATTATGGCCAACAAATTGGTGGAGGATATACAACACAAAATAGAAAAGTATCAGTGTGGCTTTAGGAAGGGTAGGAGTACCACAGATCTAGTATTACTAAAAGATACAAGCAGAAAGTCACGAATATGGGAAGTCGACAATGGGCTTGTCTGCGGAATTTTTGCAGTATACGATCGAGTAAATAGAAAGGAACTTTATAAAGCACTAAAATATCTTTACGCTGACAACAAATTAATAAAAATGATAAAAGTAACATTACAGCAAACAGGTAGCATCGTTAAAATAATTAAAAAATAGATTGTCAGAGAAGTTCAAAATTAAAGAGAGAGTGAAGCAGGTAGATCCATTTTCTTCAGTATAGTGTTAGAAAAAGCCATAAGGAATGCAAACATAAATACAATACGGCTTATGTACTACAAACAAACATCAGTGCCTTACTTTCGCAGCAGATAGCCCAGGAGACACCTGTTTTAACGAATAACAAAACAATAGCGTTCACGTTTCAAATAATTTTTTGTACTACCAGTATGGCGAAATAATATTGTAGTGGTGCAATAAATTGTTTGAAACTTATACGTTATTGTTTTGTTATTCGTTACGTCGTAAAGAGATTGAAGAAGGCGGCAATGGATTTACAAATTAATAAAACAAAGACAAAATATATGAAATGGACAGTTAAAAAAAAATAGATGACAAATATGTGGGAGCACTTAACAGGATATTAAAGAACAAAAATATCTTGAAGCTTGAAAGCTCATTTGTATAAAACAATAATCAGACCCACACTGACATATTCAAATGAAACATGGATTTTAAATAGAACAGACCAGAAGAGATTGAAAGTATGAGAAAGAAAAGTACTTGAATATTTGGTGGGAAGAAAGGAGAAGAGGGATGGTGAAGAATTAATGAAGAACTGAGAGAAAAACAAACAAACATAGTAGGAGCTATAAAATCGCAACGATTACGGTGGACAGGACATATTGAAAGAATAGACGAAACACGATTACCTATACAACTTATGACAAAAAGTATTGGTGGAAGGGTACGATGGAAAAAAGAGAAGAAGATGTGAGGAAGAATTACTTATGAGCTAATTACTATATATATTGGAATTATCCTGAAATTTATATGCCAATTACTAAGTTGTACGAATGGAAAGTGATACAATACACCATAAAATTTTTATAACCGTATTATTTAAGAATGTGAAGACTCTTAATAATACGTACTTTTCATTGTAGTTAATTCTATTGAGTAATTCATTTCTTAAAAATAATTTAGTTAATAATTTAGTTTAGATTATCAAAATATTTACATTTTTTCTGCACTTTGAATATAACTCCAATTGGAAGAACATTGTTTCCTGATTCAAGGATTAGTACAATCCCTGACCATAACATAAAATTATATTCTGCTTAACAATATGCTTACATTCAAGTATGGTTTGATGATTTTAGATACAATCGTAACCTAAAAACCTTTCTCTTAACTATATTTTTCGTATCCAGTTTTAAAGCATTTCGGTACTCATCGATATCTTTACAATATGTGCTAAAAAAGAGTTTACTTTATTTGTGTCAGAAAAACGTCTCCTGATTGCCAATATCGAACGAACTATAGAACATCTCAACCTCCGTATGCAGTATGGGATTTAATAGTAACAGTGTATCTCTTTCTACCTTTAGAAGCTTATCAATAACAGCACCTTTAGTTCCGGTTGCGATGTTGTCATATAGCACTTATATTTATCTCAAAAAATATCTATATACTGACAACTGTCAAGAATCATAATCAACGTAGTTTTCTACATCTTCACTTCTATCACTTTCAAGTGTATACAGGAAAATACAGTTCTTACAAATGTGACAACTAAGCTTGTATAAACGGGCGCGCACTCATTGGCGGAAATGATATATTTCGAAAGCGGTCGGACATACCCGAAATCAGGATTCATACGCCTACGGTTAGTATGTGCATGAATGGCGGGTTGGATTGATGATGGCGAATCGACGGCGTGCTTTGTTATGTTAGACGAGTGTTAATAGAGTTCTTAACCGATTTCCACTATTATTAAATGTATCGTTTGCAATATCAACATTTTACCGTACAGTAATTTTTGTTTACAAAAGACATGTTAATAGCAAGCAGCACCTGTTAAATGCGAAACGTGATATGCTCAATTTCTATATGACTTTATTTTTATGCTAAGTGCGTGCAACATTCCACAAAATATTGTAGACAATGAAGGATTTCGAAAGTTTTGGAAGAAATACATTCCGTAATGGAAATTGCCAACAAGAGGTCAATTACAGCTTAATTTCCCGCGGGTGAAAAACAGGATTACGGATGAAATCAAGGCAGAGCTGAAAAATAAAAAAGTATGGCGACGGTGGATGAAACAACGGATGCCAGAAAGAATTGTATTTTAAATGCGTTAGTGCGCATTTTAAAAAGCGATGTGGCATCCGTGCCTCTTCTTTTACGTAGTACAATATTACAGAAGACAAACGCGGAAACGATAGTAGAAACTATAATAAATGTCGGTAATCCAACTTGTAATGTTGGTTACAGATGGGGGTTGAAACATGGTTAAAGCTGGAAAGTTACTAAAACAGTGTCATCCTCAATTGCTCACATGTAACCTAGTTGCTCCATGCGTCATCTTGTAACTGAATTTATTAGAAACAGTTATGCAAAAGTAAATCAATTAATAGTTTCTACTAAAAGTTTTTATTTATATCTATATAAATATAGAAAAACCGAATATTTCTTTTTGAAATCATACATTTAATTAGAAACTTCTGATTCTGATTCTGATAGAAATTACTGTTTGCGTATCACCAATTAAAGGGCAATATGATAAAAACTGAATTGATGGATTTACAAAAGGAATAGGACATGAATTTCTTTGATTACCATTTTATAATTGCAGCATATGGAACATATACATAAAAAACAATATACCTACTAGAGCGCAACAAGTCGATTGCCTAGCAGTAGCGTCACTGCGCCAGGTGAACCAAAATAAACGTGCGCGTTATTTAGAACAAAAAACAAAATTTATGAAAACGCAAACATAATATAGTAAACAACTTACCGAATATGCTTAGATCGCTGAAAAGAAATCCAGAGGTGAGGCCTTCAACACCTGTATTATAGCGTACGTTTCTACAGTCGTCTCTTTCAGACCCGTTCGTTGCGGCGTATATGTCTGCTTATACGCAGAAAAAAATCGTTCTACATCTAGCGGTGGTCTGAATTTGTATAACGAATCTTCCGCAACACTATTGTTAAAAAGATGGCGTAATCTAGAAAAATCAACATTTTTACATAATATAGTATTACATTTTTCTCTGACTGAAACACTATTGTTGTCGTGTCGTTAAAGTGTGTAGCACTGTTTGTACGTGGCCAACAATTTCACACGAATTCCGTAAGGACAACGAAGTTTTTTTGCAATTTTTTCGTAATTGTCGTTAATAGTTTCTAAATTTGCTGCAACTTGAGGATTTTGGAACTGCATTCGGCTTAGCTTTATTGCAGCTGCTTCTTTAACGTCCAGTTCTAAAATCACCAATTTGATCTTTTCAAAATGTTGAAAATAATAAAATGCTGCTTCTAACCATGTATCGCATCGTGTAAGAATTGGCTGCGGCGGTTCCAGTATGCCAGGACACCGTGAACGAAATAGCCGAATACGCTTCGGTGATTTATGAAAAACCGCTTTTGTCTGTGCTACTAGTACATCGTAGCAGTGGAAGATGTGGTAGTAGTACGTCTGTACTACTACCACATCGGGATAACATTTTCGTAGAGTGTCTGCTACATGGTGTAAAGCATGAAGCAGACATGTTATGTGCAGCAAATTCGGTTGAACAGCTTCGAATAATTGACATGTGCGAAGCATAACAGCAGCAGCATCGGCAACCACCATTAACACTTGCTTTGGTGAAATTTCAAAGTTGTCTAGTGTTCTAACTAATACATTATGAACAGCATCGGCAGTACATCTTTGCTATCTTTTCCGGGCTAGCAAATAAGGAATGGACTGTCCTTTCAAGGTCATTGTCCATGCTACAATCGATACTACGAATTTTTTTATTTAATTTAACCGTTCATTTTTTACCGCGGTTTTCACATAATTCTCAATCTTCTCGCGCACTGATGGCAAATTCCTATGTAGCGTCTGCGGAGTTGGTAGTTCCCACCCCATCGATTGTATTTCTTCCAAAACCGACGAAACATTGTTTGTCCGATTTCTGCAAACGGTATATTTCACTCACTTAACATCATCCTTAAATCACATAGAAATTCTTTATACAGTCTCCTTCGGTTTTTTTTTAATTTCTGCACTATTTATATAGTTTCCAACATGATAAACTTTTATCGCTAACTAAACACCTGATTTCTTTACCATTATATATTAAGCCTGGAAATTGGCATAAATACGTGTTTACTCTTTTAGCAAGCAAGCAGACAAGTTGATGCATTTCTCCGTATTTTCAACATTGTGAATGCTTTCCGTTCAATTTCCACACTTATCAACTTCGCACACAGTATAGAAGGCCGGGAAGTGCCGACATGTCACGAAAAAGCTCTGTATCCCCCCAACCTCTCCTGGTTAAATGTCACTGGAAGGCAAGCGACAATGTTGCGCTCTAGTACCTACTTATTTTGTTGTAATTATTTAATTTTAATGAATATTTATGTTAATAAAGAGTATTCAAATATTTGGAGGTTAGTCAAGTAATTTAAGAAATTCTTGTTCTGAACTGTCTTTTGGGATACACAATATCCCATAAAGTTTATAAAGCGTTATATCCAATTCAATAAATATTTGACATTCTAAATATTAAATCTGTTAGTACCGCTGTGTATATTTTAATGTTTTCCGCAAATTATTATGGAGTAGTGTGATCACGAAATTTTAGCAAACATTTTTGCTTTTTCTTTCAATTTCAATTATTGCCAATTATTCTTCTTTAACGTTTGGATGTTAATTTTCAAATTAATTTCATATCAACTTTTAAAACGTTCATAAAGGTCAAGTTTTGATCACATAAAAAATCAGATTTGTAAGCAGTCTGAATTTCGTCCAAGCTTCAGCTATGCTACCGCCCTATCTCGTTACCGATGAAATTTTTAAAGCTGATGACAGTTTAATAACGGTATTAATTCTTCTTGATTACTCCAAGGCGTTAGATACTATTAATTATTCCTGTTGTTGTTGGCAGCCTTGCGCTTTATTTAATTTGATGATATTGCGATTAATTCTTTTTGTTCCTATTTATTTTATTGTACACACCAAAGATAATTGTTCCACTCAACAGTTAGTTACACCTGGTGTGTCCCTTGAAAGTGTTTTGGGTCCCCTATTATTTACTAATTACTATACACTTACAACTTAAAGTTCTTCTAATATTATCAATTTCATCTTTACACAGCCTTTTTATACTTTCAAATCTTCTAACGCTCATACGGCTATAACCAATATCAACTGTGATTTGCAATTACTTGTTTCTGAATCTGTAAAATAGTCACTCTAGATTAATTCTGTACATCCGTTCTGATTTATGGACGTTCTACTGTATAACCCTATTCCTGTTTCGTTTAAAGTCTTGCCTATTCCATCGTCCATCGTTCCGTGCCCGATTGAGGACTAACTTTTGCGGTAAATGCCTTTGCCCTTGCCTACTAGTTTATTTTAGTTTTTCTGTCTTATAGATTTGATTGTCTTTGTTACGTAATTTATGCTCTAATCGTATGATTGGTGATGCCTTCTGATTATTAACGTACGCTTTTTCGTTTCTGGTTCAAGAAGAGGAGTGGTCGCTTGCGTTTTGCTTCGATTGATCTTGAACCGTTTAGTTCTTTCCTTTTCCTTATTTTCTTTGTTGTACGCCTGGATTATTATTGAACTAATAAAAACACTATTATTATTATTATTTCTTTCTATTCTGTTTTTGGAATCTGCAACACATTTGTGATAACTTTCCTTAAAACTGCTGCCAGCCTATTTGGTTTAAATGTTGAGATATTCGCGTTCGTGAGCGCGTAGCTATAAGCGTTGATTCAATCGGACGGGAACAAGTCATAGTCTTCCAACGCTCAGGCGAAATGTTTCGATTTTATATAATGATTTCAAATTCAAGTTTGTCCGTTGTTAATTCAATTGAAATTAAAAAGTAATTTAACATTGTAAGCTTTATATTAAAATACACAGCTTGTGGTTGTTATGAAAACCGTACACTGCTACTAAGCTGAATAATTTTGAATTCTGGGTTTCGTACATTCATTCCTTCGTCTGCGTTTTTCTGTGAATGAATGGATGGGAGATAGATGTACGCGTACACGCAAGGCTAAGTTCGATGTAACTGATATAACGCCGATATATGAACTGTGAACGCGGTACCAAAGAACGCATCGTTCAAACTTCGTTCGCTCAATTTTTCGGTGCGTCATTCATTTTTTACAATTTTCCAAGAAACATTGTATGTTAATCTTAATAGTGTATCTTAACTAGTGTTAGGATGAACGCTTCGTTCATTCACCGGCCTCGATTTAAACACCGTCTGGAGAACGCACCGAAAAATTGAGTAAACGGGTTTGTACGATGTTCTTCGGTACCGCGTTCACAGTTCATATATCGGCGTTATATCAAACTTAGCCTTCCATGTACGCGTACATCCATTTTCTCATCCGCGTTCATTCGCAGAAGAACGCAGACGAAAGAATAAATGTACGAAGCCCAGAATTCAAAATTATCCCGCTTAACAGAGTATACAGTTTTCATAACCACGAGCTGTGTATATACAGGGTTTCTCGCGGTAGCCGTTCGTTAGAAGTTTCCGTGGATAGAAAAAACTTAGAATTTTTGGACTCCAGGGTTAGTCAAGATTCTCTTTCATTTTTAAGTATTTTCAAGGTCGTACCACTCCCGGTTATACCGGAAGTCTTCCTTATTATAAATGGAACACCCGATATATTATCGCATTTTTGGATTCCTGAGAAAATGTGGTCCATCTGGTTTCCCTATACCTATTTTCATTTGTTTCTTAGATATCTTGATTATTTTGAAAATATATGTAGCCTTATTTTTAATACAGCGCCTTTTACCCTTTTTCGACTGGTGGTAAGCGCTTCTGGGGTAGGCGAAAGCACAAGAATGATACTTTCGAAACCTACATTGACAATGGATTTATCATATACAGGCTGTCCAAAATTTGATGACCAATTATATCGTCTTGAAACTTGAAAAAGTTCGGTTTTTCAAATGTGACACCCTGTATATTATTAGATGGTAGGATGCAGAATTTAATTCAGCATCGATTCGCTATACCTTTCCCCATACCTATTTCCAAGGGTTTTCTTGTTATTCCACATTCTTTATCAAAAGCCGATGAAACTCCAAAGGTCCTACCTAGTCTAGTAAAAGCATTGATATTGACAGGAATTGAAACAATGTTGATTTTATGTTAAAGTAGTTTAAGCCCACAGATTCTTGAGATATCTATTTTCAGTTCTAGTGATTTTGTTAACTTTCTCAAGTACAGTTTATAATGGAGAATATTGAAGAATATTTCAATAATGATTTGTTAAATTTACTTTATACGCATGGTGAATGTGGGCGAATTGTCAGACGAACATCCAGATTATTTAACGAACGATATCCGGATCTGCCAACTCCTAGAAAATTCGCAATAATCGAAGCTTAGTTTATAGCAACTGGGAGTGTAAGTGCAACTCGAAATTACCGAAAGCCCATAAGAGATAATGAAGATAAGGAGGTGAATGTCTTGGCTTATTTTCAAGCTTATTCACGGAGTTCAACTACAGCAGCAGCGCTGGGTATTTCAAGAACATCAATCCACAGAATATTAAGAAAACATAAAATGCATCCTTTTTCTGAGATAACTGTGCACGGATTACGTCTTGATGATGAAGCAAGACGAGCCGACTTTTGCGAGTTCATGTGCAGAAAAATGATTGAAGATCCGAGATTTCTTCATGTGATTATATGGACTGATGAATCAAAATTCAGTAGGCAAGGAATTATAAATCGCCGAAATAATTACTGGGCACGATATAATTCACATGTCATAAGGGACAATAATCATCAGGACCACTTTAGTTTTAATGGTTTTTGTTTAATTATGGACAATAGAGTAGCATATCACATGTACGATGAAAATTTGAATGGTGCTAGATATCTGGAGATACTCAGGGGGTTTGTTAGTGATTTCCTAAATGCTCTACCTCCAAGCGACAGAGCAAACAGTTGGCATCAACTGGATGGTGCTCCAGCATATTCCACTGTAGCTGTACATCAGTAGTTGACCTTGATGATCGAGAATCGCTGGATTGGTCCACAGGGACCCTGGCTACCCAGATTACCCGATTTTAATTTAAATTTTCTCTTGAATTTTCACCTCTGTGTGCTCGCGATGCCTTTACAAATTTAAGTCCAGAGTTATTCTGTGTCATATAGAACAATTATTATAATGATTTCGTTTACAGTAAGTTATTATTTCTTATCATTATGTTCCAAGTTTTTTGTTTTTCATTTGCTATTACGTTTTAAACTGTGTTATGTTCCTATTTTGTTTTACTTTTCAAATTAAAGTGAATTTCTTCTGTTTCAGTCATGTTCATTTTGTTTCAAAAAATCAACGATATTTCGGTTTCTGCCAAAAATCACATGAAAATAGAAAATATGGAATAACACGAAAACCCTTGGAAATAGGTATAGGGAAAGGCAAAGCGAATCGATGCAGAATTAAATTCTGGATCCGACACGGATTTTAAAAATGTACTAAGCATTAGCCACAATCTAAAGGATTGGACGACTTGATGATGATGATTGAACATAAAGATGTACATTCTGTATATTTTTGAAAATAATTTCGTGGTATTATAAATTCATATACATATACATTCATGTTATTACACTGAAAGAATTGAAAATAAATTAGCGAAAATTTGGTAACATAATAAAGACTTTAAACAATGAGTTATTAGTTATTAGTTTTACCGCTCCACCACTGAGTACAAATAAAAACTGGGTTAAATTAAACCTGCTTAGTGTTACGCAGTACTCGGTACTTTTGGTCTACCTTGCTTTCGTTATTTTAACGCTTACAATCGATTCAAACTCAAACAGATGCATTAAAATTCTGAGACAAAATAACAAAGATAACGTTGAAACTAAACGTGTTCCGGGTTTGAGCCGTGTCCTGTCGTTTTTGTTAAAATAAAAACTCGACGTTTCGCCCACAATCATATGGGGCTTCTTCAGGAGAAGGAAAGTTGGTAGGCAACGGTTAGTACGGTAACTCAACGTGTAAACCACGCCAGAGGAGCGGGAAGCAGTTGGTCACGGTAACTCAGTCTGTGAACCATGCCAGAAGCGAAAATCAACTGCAATTGATTGGTTTACACGTTGCCTATCACCTTTCCCTCTCCTGAAGAGACGCCATACAATTGTGGGCGAAACGTCGAGTTTTTATTTTAACAAAAACGACATGACACGGTTCAAACCCGGAACACGTTTAGTTTCAACTGATTCTGGCCGTGGAAGCCTACGTTTTTATAATAAAGATAACGTTTCAAATAAAAGCATTTACTTTCTGATATTTTGTTTTCCCAGAGAACTAGGTAGTGGAACAAGCATTATTCTTTACGACCATTTATTTCGATTTACGTGTGAATATATGATATTACTGTATTAAAAAGAAAAGTAGCCATTACATGATTTTGAAATAATTTGGTATGCAGGTTTCCGCGGTCGTCAACAGTAACAGTCCTGAAAATGTCCCATAAGAGTGTGGACGAAACGTCGGCAGAAGCTACAACAACGAGGTTGGAATCAAAAAACCAAGAGTATATTCTAGGGAATATTCTCGTTCTGCCATGTTGGCATTACCATTACAGATGCCCTACATCACGCAAAAATCGGCACACTCATTGAATGTAAAATACATTATGAGTGAACGAAATCACAACAAAAAAACCGGCGAAACACAGAAACGCAAGAACTAATTAAGATTCTATAAATATTCATGAAAAGGCAGATACACAATTAATGATTTTGATTGAAGTCACAGAGTATAAACCAACGTTACCAAATGTGTTTCTCGTGAAAGTCTGTTAATAAACAACAAACTTTGAAATAAAAAAAAACAATGCTAATACAGTTTCCTCGTAGTATTGATGGACTCGCTCATGGCTACAGCAATGTGAGGAGAGAGCCCACAGACATGTTTCTGCCTACACGGCGTCATCGGCATGACACGAAGCGTGTCTTGCCTTAGAACTTATATCACTTTCCTTCGAAACTACGAACCAGACATTTCTTAGCTTCCTCTAGTGCCAAAAAATACGTGCCCGCCAGGAACAGTACCCGATTTTTGTCGCTACTTTCCAGATGGCAGGCGTGTATTTCTTGGCACTAAAGGGCGCCAAAAAATATCTGGCTCGTCGTTTCAAAGGGAAGCGATATAAACTACCAGGGAAATAACGGTGGCAGGTAAAGCAAAACACGCTCGGGGCCACGCTGATGACGCCGGGTAGGCAAAAGCATGTCCTCACGTTCCTTTTTCCGTAAGTGATTCCACCAATACCATAAAGAAGCTACATTAGCATTATTTTTTTTAAAACTGCAGCTATCTCTATCAATAGATATCGAACACCAACGTGTTTTGCGAACTAGGTCGAATTTCTAAAACCTCATGAAAACGAATACGAAGCATAGTACAATATTTTGATAATGAAGTTTTTATTATTACATTATTAAACAATTGTTGTATTAATCAGCCAATTTAGGATAACTTTATTTTTCAAAAATAGCTAGGATTACCTCCGATACTCTTGTAATCGACATTAAAGATTGCTACTTCCAAAAGCGCTACATGATTTTTTTACCTTACTCAAAGTTTATCGTAAAGCATGTATCTACTTACATTCCAAAACAGAAGTAACCGATAATAAGCCCGAACACAAGTCCGAAACCATGTCTAATCTCTGATTTCGTTTTGGATGGATGCAGAACGGTTCTGAATAACGATGCGAGAGCTAGTGCTACGAATTGACTTATAACAAAATTGACCTGGAACAAAAAGAAAAAGAGAATTGAGAAATATTGTCATTTTAGAAAGTGCAGTTTGTAAGGTATATGTGTAATACACTTACGTACATAGAAATCGACCACTTCGTACTTCTGACTTTAATTATTTTTGTTTAGAAACTAGACTTCTGATGAAAATAAAACTGAAGTCTTAACATGAGCACAAATTTGTTGAGTGTGCTTACTTTCTACATTGAGCGAAAGAAATATGTTGAAATAACAAAATCAATTTTCTTAGTTGAAAAAGTCACACATTTTGTGATTAAATTACCCGCCTAGCATTCACTTAACAGTTTAACTTGTTCGTGCAACATATTTATTTGCTTGGGACGTAAGTTAAAGAGAAGTCGTTTCAGCAGAACGCAATAGTGGTGTCAATTTGAAAAAAATAGTAACGGTTGAACAAAAATAAGAATAGGATAGCATTAAATCTAAAAACGATTTGATTCGTAAATTAATCTAAACATGATTATTGATGTGTAGGGATCAAATGTGCGTCTGAAATTAACAGGTTTCAATTACCAGAATATGTTTCCGCGGAAAGATATTCTGGGGATATAAATATTAATTAATTTGATGACTTGTTTTTCGATATATAGGCATTAACAGTTTACATGCAGGTATTCAGTCGATCAGTTTATTAGTTATAGTGGAAGCTTATCATCTTGCACTGCATCATCAGTCAATCATTTATTTTATACAAGTATTACAAAAACTGTTTTTTTTTGTTTTTACATTTCTTTTAAAAATTATGAGTGAAATGGGAATTCGACTGGTTAATACCAACATTCACAAGCAACTAACTAGAAGTCTTTGCGATTATACAGAAATTTTGTGAAGGGAAGCCTTGTTAAATTAATTGTCTTTAAATCCATATATCGTAATAGAATGGTTTTTACAACATGAGAGGATATCATGTTTTTTTTTTTCAGATTGAGGAAGACTTTAACCTGACCATCAAAGGATTCGTTTCAAATTGGGATACTTATTTCAATAAAATAAAACAATTAAAAGTATAACAGCAGATATATAATGAAATACCTCGCCTCAAGAATATGTTGGGTATGTATATATTTGTTAAACACTAAACGAATAAAGTATTTAACTCTTTAATTATCTGAGAACTTTGCTTGAAGAGGATATATTTGGCAGATACGGATTGCAGTATAAACATTCTGTAATTAGGAAGTACTTATTCGTATAAATTTGACTTTGTATTTGTGCAATTACTCGTACATATTTGATGCGTTATATTTTGCATGTCAGTACTGCATGCACTTTATTTCTTACCTTTTTGTATTTCTTTATTTTTTTTTGGCATTTTAGGAGTAAGTTTTACATGTGAAGATGAAAATCAAACATTTTGTTATAAAATATGTAGTATTTACATATACATTTGGTAAGATTTTCTAAGAAATAAAGATATCCAGAACAACAAAGGGATTTGTTAAATTGAATGGAGAAAATTTAAAATTAATGCTTTTTGCACGCATTTGACTGCATTTAACTTTCCTCAGGCTAGGCTACCATTTGTTACTAGTTACATAGTACTAGTTACTATGTAGGCTGCAAACGCGCCCTAGAAACAATAACCAGAATAACGCAAAAATTGTCTGAAAATTTGCACCATTCTTAAAATTATTAAAAACCAAAATTAACGAAACGTATTTAACACAACAGGCGCAAGTGAGGTCCAAATGTACTATATTTGCAAAAAAAATCGTTCTCTTTAATATGAAAAGAGTTAGAAAAGCACGTTTATTGAAAGAGCCAATTTCTGAAACTACAGAAAAGTTCAAATTAGCGCTCCGTATTTTTATTGGTTCAACGCATTTTTCCCTCAGTGTATCACGCGCAGAGACCAACAACAAAAGCAGCACATATTTATGTGTGGTCAAGTTGCACATAATTCGTTTACCAGTTGCTATCATCAATAAAATGCATACTCCCCCGGGAAAAGGCTGCCCAAGTAGTTTTTTTAATCGGAAATGGGCTTCGTCAGGAAGCTGTTGTTTGACGTCTAAATACGGCACACCCAGCGGCTCATTATAACCTTCCGTCGGTAACCTGGAACCGGCAGAAAACGATTTACAACGGATGGAAATGATCGTGTAAACGATATTAAGAAACTGCTCCGTGTAAAACGAAATCTACATGAAGAAATGTGGCCATCATCGAGCACGCTTGCGGTTCGCACGGGAACATCTTAATTAGATGTTGGAGCAGTGGCAGTCTATTCTGTTCTGCGATAAAACAAAGTACTGCATTGAAAAGCAGATCATGCCTATGCCATGTGGAGTGCAATCTCCTTGGAAGCGGGAATCGGCCCTGTGTTCATGTCTAAAGGGGAGAGAGTCACACATCGTAGGTAGCACTATTCAATGTCCTCATCACAATATTCTTTTCTCTGCTTAAAAACCGTTAAACCTGTTTTAGGATAATGCGGGGTCCTGAGATGATAATAGCAGGCAAGGCCTAACATTTTTAAATTTTGGGGACATTTCTTATTATTTCTCTTATATTCTTAGCAGGATAGAGCTGCATTTAAGTAATTCGCCTAATATTGTTTAAAGCAATGACCTGTAACTCTATAAATTACTTTTTTGAGTAAAGTATGCAATATATAACTTTAAAACATTGATATCTTAAAATTGCGAAAAATATAGCATATAACTTAAAATGCCAAAGGTTGGGTGTCAGATAAAAATGAATTCTTAAAGAGAAAATATTATCGGATTGCTTAATTCACGTTATCACGGAAAAAGAAGTGTTTAGCAGCATTTTTTAACAGATACCAATGCCAAAACACTATTACGATACGTTTTTGCTAGTATCGGTAGTTTTAGGGTTTTTTGAATTATTGTTACATATAGAACAGATCGCAAGCTAATCACACAGCTGGGAATACTAGGATCCAGTCCTAAAATGGATTGAACTTAGTACCCGAATTCTATGATTTTAGTTTATTGAAGGGACGTTGACCGGGCTATGCCTTACCTTGTGTGAGGTCTCCCAATAAGTAGGAGAGAAATAAAGTTAAATAACAATAATAGTAATATTTTGTTCTCGCAAGTTGTCATCTTACGAATATTTAAGAGAAAAATATACAAATATAGAATTTTAGCAAATGTGGATTACAAATCAACTCTCCGTGAAGATTTTCTTTTGAAGCGCTTGGTTATACAACACTGGTTTCAGTCGATAACATTTATAGTGCAGCAGTGGTGAAACGCTATCGGTTGTAGAACACCATTATGGACAGTCTACGGAACAATTAGTTCGTATGGGTTTCCGTAGCTATCGGCCTTTATTGCGATTACTTTTAAACTTGAGCATAGACGTGCTAGACGAACCTTATTTACTTTTTTTTTATTGAATTGTCTTTTATTTACATGTTTATAAGCAGTACAAGCATTGTAGATACTAATAAGCCTTATTTTGCAAAAATCTTTTGGTGGTGGATTTTTAATTGCGGGAAGTCACGTTCAGTAATGGCGTCTCGCAGCTATATCTCAGCCGAACCCCGCTTGACAATCAGGTAAGATATTATGGTACTGCAAAAAGCTTCTTAATAGTTCACACATAATTTTGTCTACTATTTTAGACATAACTAGGAGCACACTTACAGGTCGCAAATCCTTAAACGATGTAGGAGATGTTATTTTAAGAGTGGGCGTAACCACCGCTCGTAGACAAGAGCGGACGGAAAAGCGGAATCAAGCAAACAGCAGTTGACACAAGTCAAATAAGGAAGTATTGTAGGGCGACAAAGCGAAATCTGTACTATGTATTTAATAAAAGTCGACTGGGCAACGGCTCGAAATGAGAAGCTGGACCCGACAGCGCCCATGTTGGAATAATATTGAAATATATTCAGGTCTACACCGACACTAGGAACACCATCAAGGAAAAAATCGTTAATTTTATTCCTGTAAGCGATCAGAAAGAGAACGGCGAAAATTCGAATTTATATTTAAATATTTTAACCTTTTCCACGTGTCGCTAGACTTTCGGTCTAAAAATGCTCCTTTTCCTACCCAATAGTCCGTATAGTCAAGTTACACAGTCTTATAGTATAGTTTGAATTGATTCCCACCTTAGCTGTCCCAACCAAGAGGGTACTGACCTACCAAACAACTTAACTTGGTTCCAGCAAGGCGCTATGCAATATCAATGTTCAAAAATTTTTAGATGCGACTTTCCCAAACACATGGATCGAAAGGTGGGGAACTATCGAGTGGCCACCTAACCTTTTTCGAACTTCGTTTCATTTTTTCAGTATTGTTGGAAAATATCCAAGAAATAATGATTTCTAAGCCTTGGAAATATTACGAAATAGGTGGCCAAGGGATTTAGTATTTACTTGAAGAAATATTTCAGTATATTACCCAACTTACAATTAGTCAAGGTATTATTTGTTTTATCTGCTATTTAATTTAATTTATGTATTTGTGTTTGAGCGGAAATAAACTAAAGCCAATATTTGCACATTTCACATTTGAAGATCATCTCCTTTCTAAAGATCCTAAAACTAACGAAAATTTAATGACAAAAAACAGAACAATATTTATTTATTTGAAATTAAATTCATCAAACTAAACAGTTATTTTAAGGACAGGTGACAACGGGTAAATATTTGATGTTCACTATCTAAATATATCGCTTTTGTTTCTGTACGTCATTGTGTATCGATACAGCGAAAGCAAATTCAATCAATGCATGGAAAGGATTTATTTTCTTGATTTATTTATATCAATGCACACGCATATTATAAATAACGCTTGCATTCTTAAAGCCTCTAAAGAGAAGCTGTTCCAAAACGCGACTTAAACATTGATAGGAAATTATTTTCGCACAATGCGCCAACGTCAGCGAGCTATTTCCGCATAGTATGATTTCCACAAAACGGGGTCATTCGCTACGGAGTTCAATAAGCGTCGGGTGGCATATGCGGAGGGCAACACTATCAATTTAGGTCTATCTGATGCACAATGCGTGATAATCTACCATCATGCCCGGCAAAGGTCCGCTTCAGGAAAAAAAAAACATTTTATATGACAAAGTTTTAGAATGAACAGACTAGTACTTATTCTAAAAATAGCATAATGGAGGCCGTGCGGGGATGCAACTAAAAGACTGGCTCTATGAGACCTTTTAAAAGTCAACTTCTTAACCAGTATTACTTGATTTACGATATTGCGACTGAGATACAACTGAATTTATTCTTTACATTTTTGTAGGAAAAAAAAGACTTCGGTCGTTTCACTATGGCTATCGTTGATCGTCTAACATTCTTATGACTGGAAGAGGGAAACCCGAGACTATAAAGGCGACTGGAAACAGAGAAAAAAGTCGGTTGAACGAGTAGACATGAGCAATAAGTTGAACGCATTTATGCATGACGCTAATGACAGCTACGTTCGACGTTGTAAATTTGTGATGCCCGAATCTTTAGGGCATGAAAAAGCTAACGCGCTGGGCGTCGCGGTGGCTCACTCGCGACACAAACAGTTTAAGCAAAATTAGTCGGAGTTTTGACTCTGGATGAAATTTGAATACGCTAGTACTTTCCTGAAGCCAAGGCATAGTAAAAAAAAGTGAACTGCGAAGGAAGAATCGGCTCCGAAAAAGGCAAAGACTGTTCCATTAATCTGGAAAGGGACTAAGGAGAAAACGGCCGCATTTGAAAAAAAAGTTTTACTTCACTAAGGACTAAGGACCATCTTACATTTCAGTAGTCACCATGGAAATAAGTAACAACACAAGTATGCACGAGTGCATTGTCTTGATGGAACAGAATTTTATTCTTCACCGAATACGTTTTTCTTTCACAGCATTATTGAAACGATTTTGCCATTTTCGAGATAATCAATATGGACTATGCCGCATACATCCCAAAACACTGTGGCCATCATCTTGCTGGCCGATAAAGTGGCTCTGGCCTTCTTTGGTGCAGGTTGGCCACGAAAAACCCACTGTTTGGACTGTTATTAGGTCTCTGGTGTGTTGTGATGAATCCATGTTTCGCCAACAGTTATGAATCGAAAAATCATTCGGATTGCGCTTTAACATCGCCAAACATTCCTTTGAAGTTTATACACTTTGACACAAGTTATTTACGGGTAGCTGTGAGCAATCGCGGAACCCTTTTTGCGAAATGACCTGTTAAAATATTATACACCCGCTCAATTGAGATGCCCACAGTCTCAGCAATCTCACGCACTTTCAATCTTCGATCGTGACTTTATTTGGACGATCTGGGTGTTCTTCATCAACAATGCTCGTACGGCCGCGTTTAAATGCAGCTGTATTTTTTGGTCAATAACGAAGGTGGAGTTATTTTAAACTTTAATAAGTTCCACTTTTCTATCATCATTCGTCTTCTTTTTCAAAAATAGACATTTAAACAGCGCTCTATATTCTCTCTGTATTACATTATTGTTAAATCACAAATGTGGTTCGCTTTAAATGGGTGTCATTCACAAACTAACTAGCTGCGATACCAGGTTATTAATTATTCGTATTTTATCGTTATTTTTCTTTGCAGTCTTATTGTTACTACACTATCATATGCACACTTACTATGCAACAGTTATTAAATGAAGACAGATTATTATTGTTATTATTATTGAATATAGCAAATTATAAAAACAGACAAAATGTGAACATTACCATATAGCTTCTACATCAATCACAAATGCTATAATCTACTACACCGTGTGGTTTGGTATCTGTTATAATTTCTAAGATAGCCTACAAAAATATAAAAAATAAGACAGATATACGTAGAAAGCAACTTTTAATGATGATGCAAATTCGTCGATCACCTATTCTCAATGGTGATCAAATTTCCATCTAAATTAAGGCAATAAAGGCATTTACATAATTAAACTTTTGTAACGATACGAAGAAAATACTACCATAGAATGAAGTAAAGAACAAAAAAAGCCGGTTCAGGCGATTATATATTTCTCGGATTCAATATGCGCAGTACGTGACCTTAAGCGCAGTTTGTTCTGGATTGGAACCAATTTAACACTTTAAGTTTTTATATCAAACGATTACGATTTGTTTACCTATGATACTGCTTCTTATGAAAAGCATAAGCATGTTAGACATGAAAACTAAATATGCAACAATACCAGAATTTATTCAGCTTTTAGGTATACGTTTATTACTTTCTTTTACAACCGACGGAATACTACCTTATCACGTTTCCTCTATTCAATACAATGACAAACAGCACAATCAACAACATATCAAAGCAGGGATAAGTATATAGATTCGTAAATTTGTGAAAGTGTCTTAATCAGAAACTTATCTAGCGCAAATAAAACCTGTAAATTCGTTGCTACTAAATTTATTTTGTTAAAAGAAATCTGCTTAGAGTAGATTTGTCTTGTTGTTTCAACTATGTACATGTATCAAATAAATTTAAGTTGTTGAATAAAACAAATTAGTTAGTTAAAATATTTATTAGAGTCAAATATACACCTTAGTAATATGCTTTATTCTATCCAGCTCTATTACAAGGACAGCGGTATCTGGGTATACGAAACTAATTGGTTTCAAAAAGTATTTGGTCATCCGAAATTTCGCAACTATGATCAAATTTTCCTATAAGAAATAAACGAAATAATCCGTTTGCATACCCAAAAAATGGCATATAGAAGACAACGAGACATTTAAATTACGATATTAGCAAAGGGACAGCTAACGAACTTTTGACTTTGTTCTTTGAAAGATTCTACACCAAGATAAAAAGAATTTCCAATAAAGTAAGGAAAATATTAACCGAGTTCAACACAGATACGAAGCAGTGGAATAGTGGGAGACCATCCAAGGATATGATTGCATTCCGTTGTATATAACTATCTCTGTCGAGCATGTACACGGCTCGGGCGAAAATTCTGCCAAATCTGTAAAAGTTATAACCCCAGGTTCGTATCCGGGAGTACTTCTCGATTTTAAAAACAAAAATCTATCAACATTTTCTTTCGTAACCCGGACATTTCGTAACAAGATACTATCGTAAACCGATGTATCACCGTACTGCCTACATATGCTAAAACATCTTGCTTGTCACACAAAACAGAGACGTGGTTCATTTCACATCAATAAATCCACCAGAGCTGAGTGGTTAAATAGACCTCTTTTCCTGTTTAACAAATTTACATTCATATAAATAGTTTCATAGACGTAAACTTCTTGTGGCAAAGATACGTCCTTAATTAATTTAAGGTTTTCTAATTTAATATTATGCCCGGTTTCGTTTATACGTTGTGATAAATTTAACAGTGAAAATTGGCTGTGTTCTTTAAATCTGATGCCTATCGCTCGTTCGTTTATCCAATATAACTTCCGATATTCCCTTCGTATCCAGTTTATCTTTCAGATCGTCCAGAAAGTTTCTAAGTGTATTTTGTGAAGTGAAACACACGTTCATAACTTGCTCCTAAAAATTTTCTTATTGCAAGTTCCTGCTGGAATTAAGGTCGTGGAATTTTTTACATAATACCTATGTATCACTTTCTTAAGAATGCAATCATCAATAGAAGGGTAACTAACCATTGTAAATAGCTACATTTTTACAGATTTAATATGTATCTACTCTTATTCACGGAGAATTTTACAAATCTATTAATTAGGGAACTAAGCGCGACAATTTTGTGTTGTTCAGTGGTTAGAATCTGCCATAATGTATGTATTAGTACTGGTTTCCTTTCTAAAGAGGCCTACTTCCAGTTTTTTGTTGTTTCTAATTACTAAACTATTTAGTAACAGGAGTTGGTTGTTCTTCTTCCTCTGCCGCAAATTTAATCGTCTGGAATTTTAAATTAAGGGTCGCAAAGGATTCTGGAATATTGCTTTTCTTAGTATCAAAAATCGTGAAAATGTCATCCACGTACCTAACCCAGATTCTAGGAAAATATAGGGTATCCTTTTTCATACACAAGTATGCTCATGAACAAATTGGCTATGAAAGGAGACAATGGATTTTCCATCGTCATACCGTCTATTTCTTCGTAACACTTGCCATCCATTTGAAATCGATTTTGATTCGTGCAAAGTAAAGTTAATCTCTTGTAACAATGGTAACAAGGACTGTGGCGTAGTATGGTAAACAACACAAGAATATTGGCAACCTCCGCACCACACAAGTTTAATTATTAATTAATCCGGGACGGCCGTTTCAAGGATACGAATGATCCACTTTCTCAACCGGTGACCGAATGATGTGAGAAACCTCTAAAACTAACATGCATGTTCTATCCCTACTTTCAAGAAAAATATTATTTACAACTACATACTTTTACCGCATACATGATAAAGTCCGTATTGGACAAATGAAATGGGTGATATGTACCAGATTCAACGAACACGTAGCTCATTACTGCTATGAAAAAATTGAATCGTCAAGTATAATGCAACACATAAACGAAACCATGTATAATGTTGAATTGCAAAACCTTAAATTAGTTACAAGAACGTAACTTCAGCATGAAAATTACACTTCGGAAATCATTTATATGAAAAAGAACGCAAAATGTGAGAGTATAAAGCAGGAGATTTGATGAAATTGTCATTGGTGAATAAAAGTACGCTTCCTAGTCGGTAGGGCTTCATAGGTATTTAAAACAATATTGTACGTGATTGTTATATAACTGACATTGTTAAAGGACATGTTAAAATTTGAATATTTAACAAAGCATCGTGTTATTTTATAATTCGTGATTGCTGATCATCATTGTAGGTGCGCAATATACAAATTTAACATAGGAAGTCATGTTATTTGATTGTAAATACATTCGTAACGTCGACTCAAATATTGTATTACTCATCGCGATTACTTGATCACACCACCACATTTTATCATTCAACAAATACACACGTAGATACATACATACTAAATAATTAAACTAGAATTTTATGAGAGATCATAAATATTAAACCCATGCAATACCCAAGTCATTCCTTAAATATTCAGTTATACCTACACAATGATAGCGAAGGTAATTATTAGGTAGGTAATTATACCTACGCCATGATAGCGAAGGCTTCATCGACGATTTGAATTAAATTAATGCATAATGTGTTCATTTCTAAAAATATGTACGATAAAAATTTAGATACGACATAGCATTGAGGCTATGTGCTACATTATTGCAATAAAATCGACTGAAACACCAGGAATATCGAATATTTTTGCACCTACTACATTTTTCGTGGAGTAATACAAAACAATTAAAATATTGAAATCAAATAACATTTGCAAGTAGCGCCATTGTATAATGCTATATCAATTATTAAATAAAATTTCATACATTTTCGGTAAGTGAAAGGTCAAACATATTATTTTCCTCAAAAGCGTTTAATATGACTCGCGACACGTATGGTCGAGCGTTAGCTTGTCAAACAATTCTAGGGACTGCGATCTGAAGAAAAAAAAATCAGTGATATACGACCCATTCCTCATAAGGGAACTACCCGAAATGTTAGTCGCCAACTTCAATGAAACTCTGCCAGACTCCGTGAAGTGTTGCTCAACGGTACCTTCCGTTGTTCTAAAGCTACATATTTAAGGAGGAGAAAATTCGCTCCAAATTTCGTTTCTCCAAAACAAGTTTTGAACGATTAAAGATAAAAAAAGTATCAATAGCGAACTTATACGATAGGAAAGATCTCTTTTGGCTGGCGCGGGTATACATACACTCTTTTTTTTGTGGGGAAAAATAGAGAAAACTATGTTTTTCGGAAATTATTTAGATCGATGTGGTCGTGAAATTTGAGAGTGTCCCTAAAACACTCTTTCGGAAATTTTGAATTGATAAGTGAATTCTCAAATGAGATATTGAAATTTAAACAACAACTAATCTTAATTATCGAAATTCCGCTTCATAAACGCTATGTTTATATGTTTCTGTTGAAACTCAGCTGCTTCTGATTAATTTGCATTAACTGACTTCTGAATTCTAATTTGAATCGCTCAAATAACCTTTTAACTGGAGATTTAACTAGACACAAGATGTCTGGATAGCAGATAGACTCAAAGTCAGATGATAACATTATATTTAGATATCCCAAAATCCCTATCCCTATCCCTATTACACTGAGTCTTGTGGTACATCATTTAGAAGTTGTAGAAAACAGAAAGTGAAATATGAAACAAGTAATCGTCTGTTTTCACCACTAGCGTTGGCGGGACTTATAATATCTCTCTACTACCTACGCCGCAATGACAATAAACCAGAAAAGAAATTTTCTTTTGAAATCGTTCTTCCTATCACTAGAGGGACCTTTATTTTCGATAGGTGGACAAACTGAAGTGACAAGATGAGATGTGTGGGTGGCGTTGATGGCAGATGACCTAATGGACGTTTGCCTGTAACATTACAGTACATATCCAGGGTGTAGATGGAACAACGTACTTTACGCTTACTTGATCGTATTTCAGAAAATAGTTACACTGGCTGTATTTGCTATAAAATCGTATACATAAAGGTGGTACTGATAATTATACAGATTGTCCACAAAATGATGACTTCAAATATTTCCTTATTTTAACGAAATATTTTACATATTGTGCACACTAAATGTTTATTTGTGTTTGTTTTCGAGATATTTGCTTACATCCGAATACATCACGTCTTGAAATAACACAGGCAGTTAGAAGTACATAGTTCCAGTATCCTAGCATATTTTGGATTTAAATATATTTATCTCATTTATCTCTATTTATCTCTACTACTATAAGTATACCATATAGAGAGATGTTGTATTTTCTAAAATGAGGTCTACATCACTCGTTAAAACTTACTCCTGCAATAGTTCGTACAACCCTTTTTTGCGCTGGCAGAACATTTTTTGCATAAACAGAGGCACCCCACGACGGTATACCATACCTCAACTTCGGACAAACGGTGCTTCATCACAAACCCTAAATGCAATGATATGCTTCAACGATCGTATTTCAAAGCAAGCATCATTTAACCCAGTAATGGCACCCATGCAGTGAATTTCCCATGACAAACAATGATCAAGGTTAAGGCGCAGAAATCTATTAGTGGACACCTTCGCAATGATATTATTTTTTAAATACTTAAATGCCTGCTGCTTTTGTTATGCATATTTCTCAATGCAAAATAATTCGTCTTCGAATTGTTTAAAGTCATTAGTTGCGAACCAATTACCTACTTCCTCACTCCACTCACGTTTTTTTCTCAACTTCTTTGCACAAATTGCGACCTATTTGCCAAATAGGACGCAAACCAATCAACCGCTATTCCCCTAACACAATTACCTATGCAGCTTACTGACGAATAGGTAATGTTGAATATAATCGAATACGCGATTTAGGTCGCCTGGTCCAGATTCTAAGTAACCGCCTTTGTACCAAGAATATAAAACTAAGTTTCGATATCATGCAGAGTATAGTTGATTATGAACCAAACATTGTAATTTTATTGCCATTTTTCGGCGATGCAAATTAATATGATATTAACAAGCAAAAGTTGATCGAGCAGTTAAGCCAGTCCAGTCCTTTTCTTGGGAATTGTAACGAGAAATGTTGGTTTATCGGCTGGTATGGAAGTTTTCAAAATCGCAGGGCAACCAACCGAAAGAGATCATTAAGCAGCATAAGTCTACCATTAATACTTTTTTCTATCTTTAACCGTTCAAAACTTAGTATGGAAAAACGAAAATATGCAGCTCTACAGCATTCATTAAAATCGGCGATTAATACTTCGGGTAGTTCTTTTTTCAGTTAAGTTGACTCAACTGCCTAAAATATAAAATTTGTGAATTTATATCATGATAAAGCAAACATTTTTTGTCTCTCAGCATATTACAGTGTTTTGCACAAGTATCGAATCACACTTGACATCTCAATAGATGTAAACATGCCGACAGTGACACTTCTAAACATACGAGCGATGTTCTGGGAATTGTGCTCTAATGAAATTACGTAGAACTTATAGGCGATGCTGTTGGTGATAGACAAGCCTTGACATGTTCATGCAGCTATCCAGTGCAATATCGTTCAGTCTAAATCAACTTTTCGACTGATATAGACGCGTTTTTATAGCTCTGTTAAATCTCAAAGAGCCATAATTTTCTTTTTGTGGTAAGAGGGTGTGAAAACTTTAGAAATTATTAACGTTTGTAAAGAGTGTTTGATGAGTCCGCACAATCTAAAAGTAGTGTGCATCGGTGGATCGATTGTTTTAAAACTAGCAAAGCATCATTAGAAAACGATCCACGCAGTGGTCGCCCAAGTACGTCGGTATATTACTGCAGTGGAAGATCTACTAAAAGAGGACAGGCAAATGACTATTCGTCAAATTAGTGTACGCCTAAGAATAGATACACGACAGACTCATGACATGAGTCATGATTGTTTGGGCGTAACCAAGGTTTCAACCCGCTGGGTGCTAAGACTGTTAGGACTGGAACAAAAACTCAATAGGTCTGACACTTGTTGTCAACTTCAAGAAAATTTTGAAAATGTCTGGTGGTATAGATGTTTGTTATGAAACAAAGCAAGTGATAATTCATTTGCATTCAATAGGCAAGTCTGCTTCGCGAATTGCTGGATGGAAATAATTCTTTTATTGCTAGCAAATGTATAAAGACGAAAATCTAAACATTAACACAATTAAGAAACTTGGTTGGTTCACTTTTATAAAATCCTCCTTAAAAAAAAGGGCATTTTAAAAACCAAAAATAGTCTTTGAATCTACAAAAAGTACTTTTTATGAAAGCCTACAAACCGCACTCTTTTATAAGCCGCAGTTTTAAATGTAACAAACTGGGGCTTATAATGGAATAAAAGGTTACATAAATCTTACATCTCATACAATGAGCACAGAAAAAAATATATGGAGCCATTAAAAAAATACCTTTCCGGTGTTTCAATTTGGTGCAAAACGCCACGAACATTCTGTATATTTCGGAGACGTTTCGACACCGCGTCTATATAGAGCCAAGTATGTGTTTTATCTTACAATCAAGGACACTACTGGATAAGACCAAAGCAGTATTTTCCGCGGACGTTAGACGAAGAATTCATCGAACGTATGATGGATCTACAATCTCTTTACCCTCGACAGTTAACATTACATTACTGATAGAGTAACTGACTAGTTGAGTAACTGACAACTTTTTTTCTTTATAAATGTTTTTAAGTTCCGGAAAAGTTTTTTGTAGAATATATAGATCCCTAAGAAATTTACTGGAGTTGACATGGTCATTGATCCAGCTCTGGTTCCGGGATTTGTGAACATTAACTTGCTTATAAGGAATGGTTCTGGCGTAATAATACACCAGGGTATGCATAAAAGAAAAGAATTTATCATTTATATCATGACAATTGTAGACATCAGTCCATAGTATAATGTCTACATTATTTTAACGAGACAACCCTTCTATAACTAGCATAGCATGTAATAAGCAAGTAACTAAAGCTCATTTTTTAGAAAAAATCGATTCTCTTGCAAAATGGTAAAGATAATTGCATATAATTCTTTCAGAATTTCAAGTGAAATCCAAATTTGTGATAAAATAATACACATTCCATTTAAAATAAAGTTGACATCTACCGACGTGACCGGAAATATAGCAAAATTTTGATTTTCTATTCTACTTACTTCTTTATATACTTTTACCTTAAGCTCAAAACGCCATATCCAGTATACCTTCACCACTAGTTTTTAAAGTGAGAAACACAAACCCATGACAAATTTATTTATTTAAAGAACTGGTACTGATATGACATTTACCGCTGAAAAACGTCAAGTGACTTTTCTTCGCAAAGAGAAGATAGATATTGGGTTTGCGGTTGGTTTAAAATTCCATACTTTGCTTCCGGTTCACTGGCATCTTCGTTGCCCCCCAAGATATTGAGTAAATCAGCTTTATCTTGATCTTCATGGGTATTTGTAACATGGATGCATCAGCAGTATTACCTACGAATGGAGGGAAGATCTGGTAGGTTCAGAAATAAGGAAATAAATTACCGTCTAGGAACGATTTCTCTGATTTACGTTTCCTGTCAATAGTCTGTTTAACTTCTAATTTACTTTCTTTTTAACGAAATCATTTGTCATTTGGTCACGTTCACTTGCGTCAGAAACGTCCATCTCATCATGAGATATGGTGCATACTTCGTTCGTCACTTGTGCTTTCCCACTACAATTACCGTTTTTTCGATCACTATCTGTACAAGGCAAAAAAAAAAAGAAAAGCACTAATATTTATTTCTTCCAATGTACTATCGTTGTCATTTGTCATTGAATAAAATTAAAGTTAATGTTTTCATTTACTGTCCAGTTAATTGTTTTATATAAATTTTTTATAGTAGACTATTTAATGTAACATGTAACAGTTTTTTTTTACCACTTCAACATTGCATATTTCTACGCTTGCATTAAATACACCAAAAATAGAAATTACGAATTATTGTCTTCAATTTACTAAATCTGTTCAGCTCTATCCGCTTAAGAGCACTCATTGTAGAGTGAACCTAAAATTAGAAGTACAGACTGAACATCGTTAGGATACACGTACAAAATGTGCCACTCGCGTCGACAATTTGAAAAAAATGAGGTGCTTAAAATGATAAAAATATAATTTTTTTACACACACATATGTAGCCTGCAACACACAGACATACAAGTCAGTGAGTCGTCATCTTGTCTAAGCATAATAACAATGTAATTAAAGTTATTAAACAATACTCTTGTATTATTAAACGAACTACAAAACATATACTACTTGGTATTTTCACAATTTTCCCTGCATCAAGCAAAACTTTGAAAACAAAGTGAAAATTGTTCAGAAATTTGGTGGGCTAAGTGTACATGGAAAACCGAGAGACTCTCAGAGCCAAGGGTTAGTAAACCGGCCAAACCAAACCAAACATGCTGAGTATGTAACAACATTCACAACAGTCAGAAGCATTACGTTTTGTTCAATTAATGAAAAATCCCCATCGCACTAGCATTAAGTGAAAAAAGAGGAAGCCTTAGGAAAACTTAAATTATCATGATGAAATAGACGTCACCGAAAAGTAAAAACATGAACCGAGATTCAAGCGGCCCAAGCCATGTTTCTTAATTTTTAACTCTGGTATACTGTTTCCGAAAAATGTCCGTACGTTTCTAACTCATTGTACGATAAATTATTATTTCAAAGAAACTTCAATTATGCCTTAGACCCAACAGAAAGGTGCAATTTATTTCTTAGAATATACCTGAGAGTTTAGTTGTAAAAGCTTTATAGATAATAGATTCATAAGAATGTTATTTAACATAGCAATCCTTAAATGTATGTAGAAGGGTAGTCTGAAAACAGGGAAAAGTCGCTGGGGACAGATCTGGTGAATAAGGTCGGTAATCTACCCAAACACTGAAGTGTGAGACGGTGCGTTGTCGTGGTGGAACAAAACTTTCTTTTTCTCCAAAAAGGAAGTATTTAACAGCTCAATATTCGATTTTTTAAATGTTTACAGAAACACTAACATCGACTGACACAAGCGGCTGTCAAACAACATTACTATCCAAAACTATTCAAGGCTGTACAGAAATAAAGTAATAATGGAAGACTCAATAATGATAGTAAGGACTGTGCCGCAGTATGGTAAACTACATATTCTTCTCGAAAGTAGGGATAGAACATACATGTTAGTTTTAGAGGTTTCTCACATCATTCGGTCACCGGTTGAGAATGAGGATCTCATGCATCCTTAAAACAAGCGTTCCAGATTAATTAATTAAACTTGTGTGGTGCAGAAGTTGCTACTTTTGTCTTATTTGCAATAGAAGGCTATTTTTGCCAAGTTTAATAAACGAATACTGTTACAGATGACCTATTTCGCATCATACTACGCTTTCCTATTTCCAAGGGAGAATCTACAGTTGTCTTAATCCAAACACTTTCATCCAACAATCCCATTCATTAGCTTTCGTGAGGAATTGTACTAGGGAATGTTATCGTTAACCTAAAAATAGCGTGCGTTTGAAGTATTAAAAACGTCGAAAATGATTTTATAGCTTTTTCAATTGTATACAGCCTTAACTAATATTTACATCTAATACTTTGTCACATCACGTTTACTATAGTATCCTTATACCTTCGTATAACAACACAGTTTTTTTACGATATGTAGGTCTCTTACAATCGCACTAAAACAAGAGCAAGAAAATCAGCCTAATCTAGTGACATCAATCGTTCATCTTATTGAAAATATGTGATGTATAATTCAACAATAAAGTGATAAACAAAAGGTAAGGGAGTAAGGCACGAGGAAGAATTACTGTAGCTGTTATGGAAGACCGACTTATTGTATACTACATAAATAGTCCGCGTCAGTATATTTTAATATTAACACAGACGGCGAAATACTACGTGTTGAAGTTCCAACCATCACCATCATTTTTAAACACGTTCTCACATACCGCTAAAAATAGATAACATTGAAAATCGTTGAAAATTCCAAATTTGCGAAAACTGGTTATAGGTTTCTTCGCAGAGCAATTACATCACTTATTTCTATAGCATACTACTACATATCTAACATCCCAATTCCGCTAAAATAATGCACGAATTTTGCTGCTTACAAGCAAGCTTCCAAACCTTTTGGAATAGCAAGATTATTTTCCTACTATTAATATGTAAATAGGAAAATAACATTTTCCGATAACACAATAGACGTTATAGAGTATCGTATATCAGAAATATTTCCATCTATACGGGATTTTGGATACGCATTCAAAGTATATATAAGGCGTATTTTGAGGAATGGGACAGTGCGATACCTCATGAACGAATGCAGGTTTTAACATTCAGAAAATATTGCTATAAATGTCTGTTGGGGGCGCATATTTAATAATAATAATAGTCTATATTGTACAAGTTATACAAAGTAATACACATATATACAGAAAAAAATAGAGAAAAAAAAAAGTAAAACGTTGTACAGTCTCAGGGAGAGGACCAGTAACATATATGAAACATGTTAACTGCTCTACCTAACCCTGTGCCAATAAGAAACATTATGTAATAGTTACTGCCTATATCAAAAACTTAAACTAAAATTCTGCGTGCCACCATCATATTATTGTTATATTGTTTAACACAAAAATAATACAAAGCAAAGAAACAGAAAACAACTAGAACTTGTATGCGGTAAGATGCTATGAAATCTAAGCAGCAACGATGCAGTTCGCAACAGTATGCAAAAGTAGAAACGAGCGCATCACACAAAGTTTTCTTAGCGTTTTTCATCATATATAAATATTAATTTGATCCCTACAATGAAAATAAATATATAGAATATGCGATCCCAAACTCTTTGCTCTGGTGACAATCTCACGCACGACGCTACAAGCCTCCCTATTGCCAAAAACTAACACCTGAGACTTTGAAAGATTTAGATGTAGCGTATAAAAGGAAGAAATACCAGCTAGCGCGGTCTAGTCCACATTAACCTTCACCAATGCCGCGTGCCTCTCAGTCACTTCAAAGGCGCAATACAACTGTACATCATCGGCATTGGTGTGGAGTAGATTCTTAAGGAATCAGGAAGTGTGTAAAGAAAACAAGATGGGACTTAGTATGGATTCCTGTGGGGTGCCGCATTCCAATGTACGCGGTCGGGAAAGCGCTGCCAGCCGCACGCACTGGAACCTATCGGAAAGAAACTCCGCCAACAGATTTAACATTATTTGAGCAACATGTGATGATAAACGGTATCCAAATCTTTTCAGTAGTCCAGCAATACCAACACGGTGACCAATGCCTGATCAGATGCAACCAAAACATTATTCATCATACCAAGAAGTGCGGTAGTAGCCAGTTCGAAATCCCGATTGAACCTTCGGCAATATCCCCTTGCCGGCAACGTAACGCTTTAGCTGTTTCTGAATCACTCCGTCAAGAATCTTAGACATTATAGGACACGCTTACCGGCCTGAGGTCTTTAAACCCTTCAACGAGGTTCGTTCTAGATGATATAATGATAGCCTGCAGTATGCACGAATTAACAATGTGTTACATATGGTATTATATATGGGGAACAAAGGTGGATCATAAATATATCGATTCCATCACTTCCAGCAGCCAGACTTAATATATTTTTTAATTTCTTTAATTTCAGCAGTAGCAACCGAGAAAAAATGAAACACGGCACCATCACGGAGAGTAAACGAATAAGGAGGTGGTGAATGATCCAACAAATTCAATGTAACAGGTCCGCCAGGAGTGGGGGAATATTCTTTTCTGGTTTTTATAAACCTAGGTGGCTCAAATTCTTCCATAGATCTTTCTTGTCTCTAGACCGGGATATATAATTAAAATAAGCTCGCTTTTCGAGTTTGAAAGTGCGATTTGTTAGGTTACTAAATTTTATAATAATTCCAGTCCCTTGTAGGTTCCGTTCTTCGAAATTTATGTTTAGCTTTCTCAGGCAAATTTATTAAAAGTTTTAAATTATCAGTGAGCCATACCTCTCTTAGTAAACTTTCGTGTTACCAGTAGAGTACACTATCTTATTGTCTACGCCGTTCAATTGAAGAATATAATTGAAATCAATTTGTAATAAATAAAATTCGAAATCGAGTATTAATATGTTTTTGAAGTCACGATATGTACGAAACCCGAATGCATTCGATCGCACACCCGATCCAATGGCACAAAACACAAAATCATGGTCGGAAATATGGCAGTTGATAACGCCAAAATCTCTGCATTCTCCAACAGCAGAATATAGTCAATAAGAGTTGGCACTGTTGCCGTATTTAATGGTGAAAGTTTTAAATGCGCTATCTAAATTATTTTTTTAATGGAATACTCAATACTTTGTATTCGGTTTTCGGAGTCTGTAAAACGTTTGTAAAAACTTTCTTTATAACTGCTACCAACCTATCTGGTTTACTTAAGGAAAAAATAATTTTTATACATTCCAAACCAAGATATACCTATGTAGATATCTACATAAATACTTATAAAATTCGAAGGAATGAAGATAAATTGAAAAAATTTATATCATATCGATGATAAAAGATTATATTCCATAGATAACACCTAAATAATGCGATATCCTCCGATAAATTAAAAAATTGTTAATCATTCATAGTTACAAAGAGTGATTTATCAAAAATGTCAATCAAACACTCATGAAAACGTTTCCAGGATGTGATTGTAAACACCATGTTTACGTTTTCAAGTGAAGAGCATTACCATATGATTGTTTACGTTTATATTACCATCTGAACGTAAACAAAATACAAGAGCTGCGAAAGCATTATGTGCCACTACGTTTCTTCATCAATGAAATCCAGGAAAAAAGGAAAGAACAGCAACTAATGAAGCCAACAATATAGATGGATTAGCAAGTGTTGCTTACCATACTCACATATATTACTGGAGATTGTGGAATATTAGTAGCTCATAAGATATTAAATCTAATAAATAAAAAACATTTAAAGTTCATTTGGTGCAATAGCGAGGAAATTCGTAGATTTAATTTTATCACAGAAAATTTTATGGAACTTTATTCCCAAATTCCAAATTTAAATAAATTTAAATAGGTGGAACATAAATGTCTCATGTGGAATATTGTTAGACAAGTTTATCGGTTCATATTTTTTTTGCGGCACCTTTGCACAACCGCATACCTAGATTTTCACATTAACTACCTCTTTTATTTAAGAATGTTAATTTAAATTTGCGGCATGCGACATATTTTCCACAAGACGGCCGCCGCCCCGGCTCGAAACAGCAACAGTAAACTGAACCAAAAATGGATCTTGAAATAAAACAAAAAAATATTATATAAATAAAATCATACATTTTTGAAGCAGGTAGGACAAGAATTAGTTACTACTGGAATAAACGCAGAACACGCTTCAACATCAGAGTCATCCGCACAAATTCAAGGAATTTTTTATTGTAATTATATTTAAAGCTTAAATATTGTTACTTTATTTAACAGATAGTTTTGATATCACCGGTGACCCAACTGATATTATGTGTCACAAAGAAATTCTGGTAGTATGAGGGTTAAAGTTATAACATAAATATGTTCCAAGAAAAACACAAATCGTTTATTCAAATCTGGCTTGAATTTATCACCTACTCAAAGCAAAATTTTATATACATGCATATATTATTCTGCTGACGACAATGATTTTGATGACATATTTACGGCGAACTGATGGCAATCCAATAGGCTGTCTCAATCCTTCCACTATCCACGGGCAATTTGCGCTCCCGGGTCAATATGATAATGTAATAACTATCACCACATCTAGGAATACATTTTCCGCTGAATAAATGCGAATGGGCGTCTGAGCCATTTTGTAAAAGCATAACCACCGCTGACCATAGTAAACTTCGAAATGCTGGATAACAGGGTTTGCGCAAGACGATATCTTCTTAATTTGATTATACTGATTATTTTCGTTCAGTTTACGAATGTACTTTATTATATCAATGTGCAATACTGTAATTCAATGGTTTCTATTCTTTACCGAGTTCGTCGATTTATTGAATGAATTGACTAACATAAGATATACTTTTCATCAAGCTATGTTATCTGTTCGTTTCGGCAATAATTTGCAAACCATTAAAACAACAGAGAGAATATCACTCAATACTTCAACACATTAGTTCGTTCTTATTGCGTAAAATTTTATGAAAGTTGTGCGTAACATGTTCATGTTATCATTAAACTATTTATTAAACATACGAAAAAATGGTTGCTAGAATAAATATTATCCAATGACTAATGTAAAATTATCTGTTACTACAATGATAACGAATTTATTTGAGTAATGAATCTTGTTAATATCAAATATTCTATGTAATTTTTTATCATAAGAATTAAACCTTTCTTTCTGTCAATGAAAATTTACTCTATAAATAGAGAATATTAATATGACGACCAATATTGTTTTTTTTTTAGTGTAACATTGTACGCAAGAAGAAAATTCGATAAAAATAAATTTTCTAAAATAATTGATTCATTCTATGGTCTGTCAATCCGGGAGTATCACTAGACACTTCTCAGGCGGCTTCAATTAGAAATATAAGTAATAAATATTTGATTTTATAAGAACTCATTTGAAAAGAGACTAACCTCAAAAACCCCAGCGTATTTTTTAAATAATCGAACTTGACTCTCACTTCGTAATTTAACGTTAAATTTAGCACTATAAACTTAGATTCATAAAGCACTTGGCCAAGCACGCGGCAAGAGAACGGTAGTTCGAACTAAACTGATAAATTATAAGCGTCTCTAGACTCCTATTTTCGCGGTAACACTTCTTGAATCGCGACCAATTAGGATATTACAATTTGATATTAATTTCAATTAACGCCCGTTACTCTAAAAATAGCATAATGTATGTCACACGAGGATCCAACTACTTTTAGTTAGGTCCTTGTCAGTCTTTAGTGACTTTAAGATATTCTATATACCCAAAAAGTTGAACCGGATCACCAAATTTCAGCATGGTAGTCATCTCAGGCCATGAGCAATAAGGAAACAAACTTAATGACTTATTCGTTACTGTCGCAACACTGGCTTTTACAAAAACTTGAACATTTACAAACAAAAACCAACAACATATGAGATGTGATTGACCGAACCAAAAATGCTTGTACCGAAGTTCAAGAAGGCATACTTCTCAGTTATGTACAAATGCTTCCGAATTTATATTATAAACGTTAAATATTATAAATTCAGATTAAGCAAAAAACAAAAACAAAAGAAAATTATAGCGTTAAATCCAATTAATAAGATACATTGCTCTGGGTTAATGCGCTATCAGCTATTTATTTTTGACAGCGATAGACAAGATAGACGTAACAAACAATTTTTTTCAAAACGAACTATTTTGTCGATTCTGGGGGAAAATTCTTTATAAGAATTCTCTTGCCCCATCTTACCCATCGCTGATTTCTAATTACTTCTTAAAAATGTTTCTATGTATTTACTTTCAGTAAGTAGTGTATTTTTAATTCGATACTCTCATCCTCGTCCATATAAGCTGCCACTAACTTTGTCATTTATATTTTGCTAAAACGATCTCCAAACATTCTTCAACACAATTGTGCGAAAAAAATTGGATTAGAATATCAGGAACGTTGTCAAAATAAAGCTTACGGGAGCGCGCTCATTTCGTCGTCACGGTCAACTTTGGTTGTTTATAGAAATTGTTATAAAAATATTTCTAAAACGATCTCCAAACATTCCTCAATACCGCTGTAGAAAGAAATTTTGATTAAAATATCGGGAACGTTGTTAAAACAAATAAAGTTTACGGCAGCGCGCTTAATTACTAGGAATTATCGGGAAGGTGCTTCGATTGTTTAATATCATCAGTTCTGGACTCTGTTGGAATTTTATCTGAACTGAATTCGTTTACATAACATTTGAAATCGGTTTCACTGAAAAAAAATCTATTGACTTCACACCGCTGACACTAAAATACAGTCAGTCCCATTCGTATTGTACTACCAGTTATTACAAACGTAAACAAATATATTAATTTTCAAAAATATTTATTAATTCTTGTTAGAAACAAAATGATATTGTAGTATATTAGAATTAATGTACAACATCTATATCATTATTGTCTCTTAGTTCAAGTTCAAAAATATGTAAAAAATTCAAGTCACACTCGTATTCATACAGTAAGAACTAACATTAACGCTAATGTAAGATAAATTTTAATATGTCGTGCGATCGCCTTTGTTTTTACCTCATTTAGTCTATTGGGCATTGATTTTACTAATTTTGGAGTGACGACCGACGAAATACGGTGCCATTCCTGCTCTATTTTATTTCTAAGGTCGGTTGTATGGTTCGTTATATGGTATTTGCGAATCTGCCCACAAATTCTCGATTGGATTAATATCCGGTGATTGTGGGGGGTGTATCCATGACCTTAGGGCAATTGTTGAGAAGCCAAGTTTTAGTTAGCTCAGCCTTATGCTTTGGGTCGTTATGTTGATAGAAAATAAAACTATCCGCTATGTCCAAACGCGTCGCACTTTTCTTCAAATCCTTTTTTAAGATATCGATGTACATCATTTTGTACATAATTCCATCAATAAAATGGAAATTCCTAACCCTGGCCGCAGAAAAACACTCCCACAACATTACTATATTTTACAGATGTTTATAGATGTTTCTTCTCCAATATTGGGTTTCCGCCACGCCATCTGACTAACATATATTAATTTTAGTTTCATCAGTGAATATGATGCGTTCCCAGAAGTCCTGGGTCCTTTATATACTTTCAGGCGAAATTTAATAGTTTGGGTCTGTTAACTTCAGTGATAAACAGTTTTACTCGGGCTACATAGCCTTTGTATCCATGGTTTCTTCCCGTTTCATTTCGTGATTGCGCTGCTAATTTAGGGGCGGAAATTTTTGGATTTAGTGTTACTTTTCTTAAAACTTGATGCTCCTCGCGTTGGGTTAAAATCTTTCTGTTCAGATTTCTTGGTTTGTTATGAATTCTATTTTGGGTTTTAAACCTTTTTATTATGTACTGAATTGTGGATCGACTTTTATTGACAAGTTCACCAATTTCACTTAAACTTTCACCTTTCTCATAGTGAAAAATAATTAATTTTCGAATTTCGATCGATGTTTCCGTACCCTTTCTGCCCATTGTGGCGGATGACTGGATGAATACTGATGTATGTTATTATATGCACACACGATCGGTAATTCCCCTATTTCATTAGTATTCGACTAATAAAAATGTGTTTATGCTAATGAATTATTAAGAACGCGGCTGCTGTACCAATACGAGTGTGCGAAGAATTTGTACATTTTTCTATTCTTTATTCATTTTTCGACATTTCCATCTATTAACTATCAGTGTACGAATACGAGTGGGACTAACTGCATATCGTATCCGACACGTTCCGATATATTATCTTCAAGTATAGAAGAAAAATATCTTATTGAGCACTTTCCCCAATGCCAATACATGTGTGAACAGATTTCCCTGATTGCAAATGACCTATTACCTACATATTACGTTAAGAAAATATAACCAAGATTTTCAAAACAAACAGGTTTTACATTATCGCAACTTTCTCGTTTCACAAACGAGGGAGACAATAAACACATTTGTCATTCCTAAATTATATGAAAAAATACTTCTATTAATTAGTGAGTGCTAATATGACGTTTGACAAATGCTCCGAATCAAAAGGTTATGTTTGGTGTTAGTAATTACTACAAAAAACATACCTTAAGGTATTTTTCTATGAAAATATTTGGCTATAGTAGAACACAGAAAATAGAAAATGTACATATAAGTACCGCAGATATGGAAATTTATGAATAGTCCTTAGTTCATTCATGATAAAATTGCGCAAGTCTAGCAAAACAAAGTTTTCCAACCTTGAACTATTAAAATTCATAATTTATTTTACTAAAACTTTTTTGGGACAGTGGCGGTTACTTCTGCAACAGACTATCTAGCATATAAAACGACATTCCTAGTTCTATTATTACATCGTGATGCAGTCTTTTTATGAGCAAGCAGTTCATTCTTATTAAGTGCAGACATAAATAGGTACACTGCACGTATGGACCTCTATGCTTTTTTTGAAGATTTTTACCCGCTGTTTCGCTAATTTGGAACATCTGATCAATAATGACACCAAACTCATAGCTTAGACAAAGAAGATAAATTTAAGGGTAATAAACAACATACTTGATCAACTTCTATTCCAACATATTCCGCTAACCATGTGAATATTCTACTCCCGTCGTAATAGTTATGTGAATGTGACGCCATTAGATACAACACAATACAGTCCCGCTACACAAACCAAGTACACTAAATTAACCGAAAGCGCGCGACATTTATTGGTACAATCACTGATGTGTACTCTCTCTAACTAAACCGCGCCTGCGAATACCCCCACTGCAATTGAAATTATTCGAAGTGCCATTGACCTCTATGAACATACCAAGTTATCCGTTTCACTTTTTGTTGTTTTATTGAGTGGTATGTACCTAAACATTTTAAATTGCATCAGCAGGTAACATATTTCACATGGTATGTACTTAATAAAGTTAAACACATTCTAAAACTTTAACACACATTACAGATATACATTTGTCGATAATTAAAAATTGCAGGATAGTATATGTTGTGATTTTAACTGTGTAATCACAGGTGTAATTATACTGTTAATTTAAGAGTAATGGAAGCATTTGTTTACATTTACGAGTGTAGCCGTATATTTACACCATTGCCCCCTGGAGTGGGGGTAAAGCAAAGTTGAACATTGTCGATTCTATACTTACTACATCTGAAGTGATCCGCCAATAGTAGCCCAATCGAAATAAGCGGGAAATATCGAAGCGTAAACCAATCTATTTTACTTTCTTAACCTCCTTACACCTACGTGTCTATCTGGAAGATTTTTTAAAATATCATTTTGCAGCATTATTCGAAGAAGCATTTAACGTGTATTAGTCACCTACATTACGCATTATTCCTTTTTAGTCTGAAATGTTGAATGAAGTAACATTGAGCTGTGATAATACCTCCTCGCAGTGATTCAACGGATCAAGTACTTTGCAAAAGATAGCCAGCAGTTAAGAAACATTTTCCTATCTTCAAAGAAACATATAGTCATAATTTTATATTAACAATAAACAATAAAGAAAGCATTTCGCATGCTCTATGGTACTTGGGAAACAACAAGACTTCTTGCCAAATTAAAGGCCAATTTAATGTAGTACGCAGCACTGAGTTGAATTATATAAGAAAAGTCGTAAACTACCTTAGTGACCTTACACAGGTATACAATCATTGGCCCAAAATCAATGAATCTGCTACTTCTATGGAAGGTTTCCATATAAGACAAAAATTTGCAACTATTATTAATGTCATTGTTGGATGAAATATTACAATAACAAAAATGAGAACAACTTTTTAATGACACGTTCCAAAGATCTTTACGTATGCATAGTTAGAAGATTTCTATTTGTTATACTAGTATTGTAGTTGTATCTTTTTATTACATTTATCTTTATTTAAATTTCATAATGCGTAGTATAATAGTAGCTGTCATTCATTAGTCGTTTAACTTGTGCATTGTTTGTCACCGTAATTGACTTTTACAAATGTGTTATTTTGTACAAAGTAAGATTGTTTTTAGCTCCTTGTTGTCAGTGCTATCTCATTTAAAACGAAATGTAGCAATTTTTTTTGTACAAAAATTCCCATATTCCACAATTGAGGTTTGCTTTTTTCAATTCTTGACTTTTAAACCCTTGTTAAACCACAAGAAAATTTCTTTAGACATTCCTAATGAAAAATATAGTTAGAAGTTCACTTGTTACATGTTCAGAGGTTACAAGGTGGTTCTGTTAGGTATAGAATTAACTGAAATACACCCAAATTCATCGTCCAGCATTATATAACAATAGTATAGAGTAAGAAGTCGCAGTCACTGTTACATCATTTCCATTTAAATCAAAATGTACCTGCTTCAAATACTTTCAGAGCGTTTTCTAATTGCTCGAATCTTTGATCGAACAGTTTGAGCAATACAAATACATTTTTTATAACTCAAGTAAAATAGGAGCTGGTTTTCTAAATTGTTCGAACAACGGTTCAAGTAATTGCAAACTTACCCAAGCAATAAGTAAACACGAGGCGTTTTACAATGATACTACTTGGAATGGCTTTAAAGCCAAAAGCCAAATTACGAAATTCAAGTAATCCAAGTGTTGGGCCAAGCTCTTTTGTTTGTACGACGCTGAGGATTACGTAATTAAAGTAAACTGATCGGACTGGCAAATAAAATGCACATTATCGTATCGTGCATCTTAAGTATAGTTTCATGCACGACGCATCAAGATGCATACAGGCTGATTTACCATTCTTGAACTTGTAATGATATCTCGATTTTAAAACTTCGGGGTTAATAATAGTTAGCTATGATCTATTCAGAAAAAATAACTTCATCAATGTCGCACTTCTGGTTACATCGAAAGTCATGGTCAACTTTGATATAAATATAAACCTATATTTTTTATTGCATTTTTAGATTCTGCTGGGCATTTTAAAACCAATTGTATAAAACATCTTCTTGCCTATCGGTTATCCCTTTAGAATTATATTGATTTTTGTAAACAAAAGCAAACAAACGTATGATGTGTTAAAGGCGTGTAACAGCCATACAGTAAAAGATAGATAGCTTTTATGTGAATTGTGGAGGGTACAGGTACTCTACTATTTAACCAAGGCAAGGGTGTGAGGACTGGGGAGTATTACTAAACAATATCAATCTACACTCAAGTGATTTTTAAATTATTTTGGTCTGTGTTGTCGTGTTTATTGCATTAGCAATAAACACAACACACGAGCAATAGAATTTTTTTTTAATAATTGTAGAAGCGAAGATATCTTAAATTTATTTAACAAAAAAAAATAATGCTAAAATAGCTTCCTCGTGGTATTGATGGAATTATTCACGGTAAACGCAACATAAGGAAAGAAAAGAAATGCACTCCCCACGGATGTTTTTGCCTACCCGTCGTCATCAGCGTGGTTCCGATAGTATTTCAACTCTACCCTGTGTCGCTGTTGCCTCACAGTTAATGTCACAACATTTCGAAACGACAAGCTAGACATTTCTTGCCGCCCTCTGTACCAAGATACGCATACCTGCCGTTTAGAAAGCAGCAACATAAACCGGGTACTGTTCCCCAGGCCATCCCTCGAGCAGTTCTTGGCTAGAGGACGCCAAGAAATGTCTAGCTTGTCGTTTCGAAATGTCGTGGCATTAACTGTAAGGCAACAGCGACACAGAGTAAAGTTAAAACACTCTCGGAACCAGGCTGATCTGATGACGCCGGTTGGGCAGAAACATGTCTTTGTGTTGCGTTTATAGTGAATGATTCCATCAGTACCACGAGAAAGCTATTTTAGCGTTATTTTTTGGCTGCCAATAATGTATATTTTACAAAAGTAAATATTGTCACTTCATTCTTTACATAATGCCTCCTCAAATGATAAATATTAATAATTAAAGCGCACATAAACTATATCCTTTCGAATATTCACAACTTTTAAGTAGCAAATGGTTCCCTTACTGCATAAACTGTTTGTATTTTAGTTGATGGTTTAAAATTGCCACTGTTTTTATACCGTTGAGATAGCGATCTGACAATCGCCTTTATAAAGTATACTTAGCTTAGCTAGTTAGCTACCACTGGTAAATCTACAAACAAACCATTAAACGGGATTGATTCGTTCGGCACCACTAAAAGCAAGGGTAACTTTTACACGTACCTACCAGAGAATTAATCGATAGGTGGGCATTAAGCTTGCAGAAACGAGTGCGCATTTATTGGCGGCGATGATACATTTTGAAAGCGGTCGGACATACCAAAAATCAGGATTCATAGGCGTATGGTTAGTATGTGTATAAATGACGGGTTGACGAGATGGGGAACGTGGCGTAAAGCTATTTTATATTATGAGGATTAGATCGCACATTATTAAACATTGTACCTTAAATTTAAATCCGCAAGAAGCCCAGGCAATTTCCGAAGATTATTCAATTCTTTTAGATACTATTTCCAAATTAGAGAACACCAAGCGTTCATTATACGAAGCGCTAAATATAGTAGATGACCCCACAGCCTCGTTAGGAAATCTAACACATAATGTAGGAACAATCGATAAATTAAGCGCGGTTATAAATAAGAATTCCGATTTTCAAAATATAGTGATTATAGACCATAATTCAAGTGGAAACCAAGACTGCGAATGTAATGCGCACGACCTTTTTAAATTCGCGAGCATCACGTCATTAGACACAGAATGCTCATATTCCAAATACAGCAACATATTTTCGCCTCACCGTTGAGTCGTCAATGGAAGCCATACTAACGATACAATACTACGAGTTTTTGTGTCAGTCTACATCAACAACACAATCAAATTAAAATAATACGTAATTACATATATTATTTTTAATACTGATAGTAACCGAGCCGTAAGCTACTGCGAAAGCACTCGTTTCTGCAATCTTAGTATCTACCAGAGAATTAGTTTTAATTCTATGGATAGGTGGTTCGTTTACCAGAAGGCACACCTTCCGGCTTGTAATCTGCAAGGCTAAACATATACTCTCGGAGCAGTCATGCGCATTACGTTTTTTCGCAAGATTTTGGTCAGTCTTAAGTGTTCAGTATAGCATCGATAATAGTATGATTTTGGAAGATGATTGTCGATTTCGTATATACAATTGGAATATCCGTAAAAAAATACAGAAATTGTAGTAATGGCTACATATGTATTATACAATTTTTTACGAAACAAAAATCCTAAACGTTATGGAGAAATATCTAGCGGTGCAGAAGATGCCTCTGAAGATCAGGACGTACTAACACCGTTACAAAAACGTCGTGGAAGTAGACATTCTCCTGAAGATGCGAAACTAGCGCGTGAATTACTAGAATATTTTAAGAGTAACTGACACTTTATTAAACAAATTATATTAAATAAATCAGCATTAATTATTCCTTTTTACTTATTTATTAAACTAACATTCTAAATATATAATAAAAACTTACTTTGTCAACTTCACTATCCAAATCGTACATATTAGATTTGCCCTTTCTTGGTATGTCATGGTAAAATAAGAAGTCCAAAAGACGAAAGTATTAAAGTGATGTCTCATAAACCTCACTGCTTAAACCACTTCTTTTACTTTCCTTAATTTTCTTAGTTCTTTACGGTACGGACTACACCAATTGATCCCTTAGCAACATATACACAAGATAGAGACCTGAACAGCTTCACAAATTTTGTCAAAAATTTATGAAACCACGTTCTAGTATCGGTGTTTTTTTTTTATTAAAATATAGATAAATAATTGAACAAACCACAACAGAATATGATATGCTACTGAATACAATTACACTGCCATTAGCATAACAGTCGCTGATAATGAAAGTCGGCAGGCAAAATTTTATAGGCTGGCAATTTTTAGCGAGGGCTCGCCTTTTGCCTTCCGGACTGCACACTGGAAGGCCTGCCTTCTGGTAAACTGTATCGTGCATGTCCACTTAATGAAGGAAAACCTTGGAAACGTCAAAAATGATATATATTATTTGTAACTCAAATCTCATAAATGAAGATGCAAAAGTCTTTGGAACTACTTATCCACAGAGTAGCATAACGATGCCAGCGTGGAAGAATTAGACCATACAGGTGACGCGTTTTTCTAATCACTTATATTCATCAAATAATAGTTAGCTAAAATGCAATAGTCAAATGATTCTAACAGGAATCTTTAAATTTCGGTTCGCAAATTTCTTGGGGTACTACATGCGAATTTGGGACTTTAAAAATTGCCGTTTGGGCACCGCTAATACTATAAACTGTTAGATTGAGATGTCATAAAGAATTAGAAATATTTGGATACTGATTGACGGGCACATTGAAACTTGCAATGATGATATTTAAATTAATGAAATAACATTTAATTAATATTTAACTATGCCAGTCTAACACGTTCCATAATCGACCACCAGATGGTCCACCGCCAGTATTGCCAGTTGTATCTTCAAGGTTAATTAAAATTATTTAGTTTTCCATCATTAATACACCTAATTTGTATTGACAACAAAGCGGCGAATAAAAAAAAATGCAATAGAGTTTATAACTTCTTTATTCTTTACGATCGTACTACAAAAACTTCATTCTATACAAAATAGAAGATCTCCCAATAAGATTTCTGCCAGAGTTCACAACAAGAAGTAAGTTATCAACATTGTTAATACACCTCTAAAGAAAACGGAGAATTTAAGCTCTTTTAAATGCTTTAAGGATTAAAAACATCACATTTATTTCCGTATCTATTAGACGTAGTTCAATACTTACTTAAACGTAAACTTAGACGTAGTTCAATACTTACTTAAAGAGCTTCGTATATTAGAATAGTTAATTAGTAATTATACTTGTCTATGACCCAACCCTACTTTTCAAACGACTAATAATCTTGATGCAGACTTTCAAAAAGGCAATTTCAATTTACAAGATATGTTCAGATCCACAGCGATTACACAATAACAGTTAACACAGATTTTCAGTTTAGTATTGTCTTCGAAGTTATTTATGAATTGATATATGAAGTGCGGACAACTTAGGCTCCTATCGCGTATGAATCATTTAAAATACACGCTGACATAGCGCAATCAATTTGTTTACGTTTGGAAATTGGTCCTTTATAAACTCCGTAATTCTATGCAGCAGTGTGTGTGTAACATAGGAAAACTCATTTTTAGTAATCTGCCTGCTTTTAGCATGTAAACTACAACATAATTTAGGAATAATAAAGCATCTACAAGAATATTATCAACACTATTCAGGATAAGTTCGGCCATAGTATTCGCGTTTACATGTTCAAGTGTTTCACATGCTATTAGAAAGGTTGTTGATAAGATGTCCACAAATAAAACACCGACAACGTTAACCTCGCTTCTCCCGATGTGTCTATAGTTTGCGTTTATCCAGTAATACGAATCTGCTATATTATGGATAATTTTATTATCTTATATATTTTAGATAATTATTTTTTTCTTTATAGTTGATTCATCTGGAATTTGCTTAGAAGTGTATTTGACAAGAAACTTTATAAAAATAAGGTTGTTAAGCCACGAATACTTCACAGAGATCAATATCAAATTATCAGCTAGTTGACTTTGTCCTCTATGTGTTTTTTGCTGTCCAAGTATTGTGTTAATTTAGTTTTCTTTAAGCATTTCCATATGCGTGAGCAAACGCTACAATAACTCTCAGTATCATTCCATATCGAAAGGCGGTCATCGTCTTAATCCATTTATTCATCTACTCCCCGCGATGAGGTTTACAGGAAGCCATTTCTATATATAGAAAGGTGTTTTAGAAAATTCTTTCTATCTTGCGAGTATTATTGCATTTCCTTCTATTTCATTACTCTCCTTACTTGCTTTAGCTTCGAACACCTGTCTAACTACCCTGACTTCTGACATCCTGTGCGAAAGACGTAGGTAAAAAAGGCAAGACCCGTGCATGAAATGGAAAAGTTATTGATGATTTGGATGGAGGATTTGATGCGAAAACAAATTCCCCTTAGCCTCGCAATTATCAAAACAAAAGCACGCAGTCTTTCCGAAATACTGAAATTAAGGGAAGGGGAGGCCCAAATAGAATTGCTTGGATGACACAATTATACATTTCTTTTAAAGTACTTTTATTACTAGGCAGCCACCTCATTGTAATGATTGACATCCGAATAAGGATTATGTAGTTACCTCCAAATACCATCAGTGTTTTATAGCTGAAGGATCAGGGAGCTATTGCCATATTTAAGGCACATTATTTAAAAATCACATTTACTCGTGGCTCTTGAAAATGAGTCGACTTTAAAAGAATTTTGGTTGAACTACGAAATGCTTCAAGCAATTAAAACTATAGCAGATGGACAAAAAAGTAACAAAACGATTTGAAGAGAATACTACTTCGCCAACTGAAAACAAAATTGAGATTGACAAATTACAGATAAGATTGTAGAGTTTGATAAAAAATTTAATCTTGACATTGATAATGAAGATATAAACCAACTTATTGAACGATGATGATGATTTAACGAATGAAAATGTATTAGATCTTAAAGTACAATGTATTTGCAAAAGACATAGATGAAAGTAAGTCAGATGAAGAAAAAATGCCACAAAAAAACATTTTCAGTAAAATAAATGGCTGCAGCTTTTCACCAAATTCATTAAAGAATGCAAAAAATAGAAGAAGGAATGGATACAAATGAAGATTTACAAGGGTAAATAACCTAATTCCGGACAATATGGCATGTTATTATGAAATTTACAGAAAAATGAAAGAGCAGACAGTACAAACAACATTGAATGATTTTATTAAAAAAACTAGCACTGAGTGTACTGTTGCTTAAGATAGCTTGTGGATTGTACTAATGCAATAAGTTCGGATGACGAATTTTATTAAATTATTATAATTTTGAACCATGAATTTGAATTTTATATCTAATAATGTTTTTGTTGCTGTTTTATGTTTGTTTTTTATGACGACACGACGTCTAAAAACCAATCTCAGTCGTAAGTCGAGGACTACCTGTGCCTTCAAATTTCTGTTAAGTGTTTTTTTGTCCTTCGTTAAAATGACCATATTATCCGTGTAACATAGCTCTGATACCAATATCTTTTCCATTTTCAAATAACCCACTTCACATGGTTCGATTTCCATTTTTACCTCCTTTATCTCCTTGTCCTCTACTATCATAAATAGTAGAGGACTTGGGATATACCCAGGGTTGTTCAATTGTCCTTGTTTTGATCATACATACTTTATATAGACTCTGTATACCGCTTATTAATGTTTCTGATGTTTCTCTCTGTCTCAATATTTTCAACGAAGCATAGATGTATAATATCTCTTTTCTATAAAAGTTGCATCATCTAAGTTTATTAGCGTTATAGCTCTATGATTTTGGTAGCTTTTATCATCTCCTTTCTTATATAAAGATGTAATGATACCGATTGTCTAGTTTTCTGGTGCATTGTCTTACATGCGGCAACCCAAAAGAAGCTCCATGCAACTGAGAGCGAAACGTCGGCAGACTCATGCAATTAGGACGCGATTTCAACCCGGAAACCTAAATTCTTTAAACATTATACTTATAATTAATCTAAATAAATCATCTACAACAATCAAGTTCCAATTATACCTAATCTATAGGAATAAATGTATTATCACAATTATAAAAAGAAAGAGCAGCACGCTACTGTTAAAAAATCTTGATGCTAGTCTTCTCACAACGCGAGTGGGTCTGAAACAGTTAGTATGTGGTCATGTATCCCGCATATATCTGTACGAAGTGCGGAACTATGCGGCTACACTATCCCGGCTACAGATGATGCATAGTCGATAGTAGATTAAATCGTCCGCACTAGTGATGTATTTTTATGAATTTGTCAAAAATGTTATTGCGTTATAAAACAACATATTTTATCTACAACGTTAACATGATGCATACATTGTCGCCTTCAACAAATGACAAATAATTTTGGAATTAACCAAATACTCTAAATAATATGTATATATTCCACTTTTGAAACTAAATACTAACCTCATGTTTGTTAAAAAATAATTTAAATTTTGACCTATATTGCACATTCTAAACATTAACAAAGTGCTCCTGACGAAATAGGCTTAACAATTACATTGGAACAGAATTTCGTGGTAATTTACAATACACCGTATTTTTAAACTTCTCAATTGCTTAATTTAAGAAATTGTTACTTTATAGTGCCATCTCAACAAGAAATACTGCAAATGTTTAATGTACCTATACGTTTTTATTTTCGTCGATTTCGCTTGAAATTAATTGGAAGTGCAAAGCAAGAAAATTTCAAGCTCAAGATATTTTTGCAGCCTTATATTAAAAATGTGATTTTATATTCAACATAGTAAAAGACAAGATGCGTTATTTCAAAGTATAATTTGTTTTGAAAAATACCAACCACTATGTCAAACAAAACTTTTTCTGACTCAAATTATATATAAGAAATTGTCTGTTGTACAAATTGCCTAAAACACATTTATTACTTCTTTAAGTAGTATGATTAATGCCAATCGACTGTAAACGCAAATTTTAAGAAATAGGAAATTTATACGTGGAGCTACATACAGGCTATCTCCACAGACTCGGCGGCATTTGTGAAAATTTTTCAAAATTGTATTTTTCTTGTTATGAAGTCTGATTATGGGCATATTTTAAAGCATGCCTAAACATGTTAGACTACTGACATGTTGGTAACCTTTTATCTATAATCTTGCCAAACATTCAAAACTACATATATGCTATATACAGGCTGTTCCATTAAAAATATGTTATTCCAATTTAACGTAATATTATGCGCATCTCATTGGAAATTCAGAACCGCCTAAGTACGTGTATTGTAAGTCTCATTATGCTTAATCTAGGTACCAAAAGTAACATCTACCTTAAGCACACTTCTAGAGAAATAACAATGTTTGCAGATGTCGACATTTTGAAATAAAACCGTAATAACTCTGAAACTCTTAGTTTTAAGGCGATAATTTCTTAGGGAGAAGTGTGTACCTTGAGTTTCCGTGTATCTTGGGACACTCCCTCAAAAATACGTAAGTCACAGTTTTCTGTAAGATATGAACAGCATATTTAATTGATATATTAAATGTCACCATACGAAATCTTAACCTTTATTTTTTATTGGGGCTTTGTGGAAACTACATGCAAAGAATGTTACCGTATGGTAAAAATACAACTTGGGGTAACTACGAACTTATGAGATAACCTGTAGGTTTTACTATAAATTTAAACTATGCCCAGAATCAGACCTCGTAACAAGAAAAAAGGGAAAAGTTCTATTTACACAGATATTATCTTCCGAGTGTGCGGATGTCTCGCCCTGTATATAGCGTTACAAAAAAATGCCCATCGTATGGGAATTTTTTTAATTAAAAAAATGATAAATTATATGTACACACAATCACGTGACTTTTTTAACTGCCCAAATTGATATTCTTTTCAAAAAAAAATAATTTTTGGGAAATATCAACGGAAAAGGCTATTTTTTTTATTATTTACTTATTTTTTTAGGTAAATGTTTTCAGGTAAATAAAAAAATACGTCAATGAAACTATTAACTTGGTGGAAAGTCGATTTGGTTGGTACAAGTAATTACAAACGAATACGTGAATGTAATTATAAAAAATATTGACCAAAAATTGTTCATATGCATGTCATAAAAAAACACAAAATTAAGATCCGATGAACGCATCATTTCTACAGGTTTATTTCATTGTTTTGGTCTTTCTCAATCTAAAGCTTTCAAAATCATAATCTAATTGTCCCAGCACAATACAAGGCTGCACTTAGTGAGTTCAACTTATCTGTGCTGATCGTTACAAAAAAAACTTAAATTCAACGTGAAGATTTATTTTATAAATCGAAATGTAAGAATTAAAAGTTGTTCAATGTCTTGTTATAAAATAACTTCTTAGCATATCATCCTATGACGATGAGCTAAAGGATGCATTTTACACTATAAATTCACTTCAGCTTTATCTTATGCAATTTCAGCTTGAAGCCAAGGAGTTCTGACAAAACGGCTGATAATGCTGACAGTATGAAGACTTTTGTAACAGTATAAAGTATAGGATTAGCGGATAAACCTAAGATTTTGAAAGGACTCTCCAGCTCCTAAAAACAACAGTTCATGGGTTAGTTTTGTAAACAAATTTTTCAACATTTTTGATTAAAATAACAAAATAGGTTTCCGATTCTAATGGATTGTCCTGTGTACGGAAATATTTTTTAAAAACACCCTGCGATGTTTATTGTATTATTTGAAAATTTTGACCTACCAAACGATAACGATAGGTGTAAATATATATTTGGCGCAATTCTACAATACCAGAAGTTTGGGGCTGATATATGACCGATACCTTAATGACGAGCTAAACAGAAATACTACTAATAAGGATAACTTTATTATGTAAACAGTGTGTTCAGCGTGGAATAAGACTCAACGCGATATTTCATAAATGAAGGTCTTGAATTTTTTTTTAGACTTTATTGTATATGTACGGCGGAAGCACATATTTTCTGATACTTTTTTTAATTAAATGCGTTACCGCTAAGTGGCTCTGTGTAAGTTAATTTTTTTTAAAGGAATGTTTTACTTTTTATTCGATTCTTGGAATCTACAATACATGAGTTAAAAGTAAAATGTAAAGATTGTACTCTGTAGAGATAGTAAGCAAAGATTGATCGAGAATAACTCCTCCGGAAGGAGTAAGTAGACTAAAATTGTGAAATGTCTCCAAAGAAAGCAGTCTAAACGACTTACGGGTACAGTGCTGCCAAGCCAGAATTAATCTGCGAGTGCGAAACGAAACTTCGAACAGTGACGGTAAACGCACTTACACGATGATAGACGATGTGTAGAACTTTTATATAAAATGCAGACTCGATTGTTCATTATAAAACCAAGGCAAAGAATGTGGTTATTTTTGATTGCGCAAAATACATCGAATTGCCAACAATTCTGTCTAATTACACGGGATTTTAGCTGCTCAAAAGTGACTGTTGCATCTATTGAAGATAGATAAGATTTTTGTAAGTTTTACTTCGCCTGTTCATATAATTCTTTTCGTTAAGTTTTCACCTTGTACTTGCTGGCATAGAAAAGATCTCCGTTTGTATTTTGTTAATACTATTTTAATGGATATTCGCGAGATATCTAATGTTGTTGCTACTTTTCGAGAAGATATTGTCGGATTGTAACACCAGTCTCAACAATTTCGTCATAAATTAATTTATTTTTCCAATTTATAGATTAAACTGTCCATATTCTAAACAATTCTGAATTAATCGTCGAACTACGTCTATTTTTCCGGAAACAAAGCGCACATTCTGCTTAAAATTCTTCCCGATTCTACATAAATAATCAATAAATTCAAGTAATCCTGGTTTGTTATCCAAGTATTCGTTTTAAGTAGGTAAGTCAGTTTAACATATCCTATCGATAAATACTAAGACCCTGCAGAACAAAATGGAAATATTGTTAATCAACATTTTGCATGCCGCGAAATAAGCGATAGAGTATTAGGATTGTTTTACTGAAATCTTCATAAAAATCAAGTTAACTTTAAAACGGTAATGATTAGACCTATCGAAATACATTGACATTACGTCAACTTTATTGCTGAATTCAATTGTTTTGTAAACATTAGGGCAATCTATTTAAGAAAATAAACTCGACTCGTGACAACCTGTATATACAAGTCATATGACTTCCTGCAGCCATCAAGACAATTTTAGGTATTCGAATCTAGTTTCGAATCTACAAGAGACTCTGTGGTATAGTGGTAGCGCGTCCGTCTAGCAAACGGAAGTCATAGGTTCGAATCCGGCGTCCAATGAATTTTATTTCATTATTAATTAAATTTAATAGTCACATCGGTAAAATCAAGGAAATATTGATTTTTTAGTAGTATATTTCATTAAAAGAAATAATAAGTAGCACCACTTAGCGATGACGGATTTAACAAAAAGAATTACCATGAATTATGTGCCCGTAATGGAGTTTTCAGAATGTTAAAATTTGCATTCATTCTCGAGATATAGCGTTGATACATTTCTTGTTGAACACGCTGTACTCAATAACTACTTACAATTTCCAAGTCAACTTTACGGGCACCAATCATTAAACGGTCTTATCGCTATATTATCCAGAGTAAGAACTGTTTGTATTGACTTAAAACACGTACCTTTAACAAATCAGCCGCCAATTTTAGTACACTATTAGCAACCATTAGCTCCTCCTTCTTTCCTGGTTTCTGTTCTATTTGCAGATATAAATTTATCTGTTCAGTTATTAAAACTGAAAAATTACGATACTTCTTATTTATCTTAGTTCCTAATGTTAAAAAACGGAACAAATATATGCCGAGTCCTGTACTCCAAATCAAAGCTTCGAGATTGTATTGAGACTGAAACGTTATTGAATCCTAGAATACATGAATAATATGAAATAATACAATACAAGCTATTAATTACTAAGTACCTTTAGCAACTCGATACTCAAAAATGACAACAGAACGAGTGTAATGATAAACGCGGATGAAACTATTACATCAACAGATCGTAACGGGCCTCTCTTTTTCAAATAAGAACGAACGGAGAGCCATGTCTTTATATTGCACACTTTATTTAATCGAAAGTGCGGTAATTCGGAATTTTTCGCTCTTCTAGAAGACGTTAAATGCGTAAAGAATTTCGCATACAAGAATCTCTGTTTGAAAGTACGTTCCGCTACAGACAACATGAAGAAGAAGAAAAATGAAAGAAAAAAGCGCTCCAACGTTGCTATCATTAGGATCAGCTTTTCTCTGAAAAAGAATTTTTGTTTAATATGTACATTAATATTTTTACCAATTTGCAGATGTTTCGGTGCTCATTTTGTAGACGTTAGAGGCACCGAAATACAGAATAAAAAACAGGGTTTCAATTTAGGCAACCAAATTTGTATCGTGAGTTACGAACATAGAAAATTATGTATACTTAATATGCGCAGCACTCGTCTCCATATTTTTTTTTTTTTGAAACTGTTTCTCTAAATTACAACTCCCGACAACGCATTGCATGCACACCATATATATATATAAAAAAAAATATTTTTATAAGCTTATATAATCAGTAGCTCGGGTTTAACTGCAAATATCTCTTTTATTTTCAATATAAGCATCATTATACAAAAACGTTAGAAATATAAATTTACTATACGATGGAGGCGGAAAAAATATATAGTATTGAATATTCTATTTCCTTGGTTTGTCTGATGTAATTAAATTTAGTTAATGAATCAAAATTTATTAGACACCGGTAGGACTTGAACCTACGTCTTAACGGCGGTGGGTGATGACGTAAACAGGAAGGCACGAATGGAATTCGATTTCATGTATTTCCGTTGCATAGCACAATGTACACACGCTACTGCTACGTCCGATAACCAGGATCGTAAAAGAATTTCAATCACGGAACTCCATGTTGTAGTGGTCAGCGCATTTGCCAGGAAAACGGGAGGCGTCTCTTCAAATCCTACCGGTGCCTATAGTCCATTCATAAGAAGAATATGGTACACAACACTGCAATCGCCGTTCATATAACACTGCCAAAATTTAACTTGATTAAATAGTGGCGGATAATTTAGTAAAATGTTTAAACAATAAATCGCGTAATCAAATATACATCTGAATAAAATTTGGAAACTGACGTTATAAAGACATAGCGATTAATAATATTTCACTTTATTCAACATAAATTTCGTATGCACAGACAAGCTTTCTTCGTCGTGTGTAATTTTGCATTAAGTGCCAATAGCAAACTTTGAAACTATAAACCAAATATAAACGGATAAACCAAGGAAACAAAATATTCAGTATTTACCTATGGCAGCCTAGTACAGAAATCTAAAAGTCGCGCACATCGAAATAAATGTTTCTGTAAATGGTAGCTTTGTACCAAGACACCATTTCACAATTTATTTCGTTGCTTGAAAACGATGAACGTAAATGTCGGTTGCAGGAGGACGGGATCACATGTCACACACCTGATGAAACAATGCATTTCTTAAGCCCATTTTTTGGTGAGCGTATCATCTCTAAAGGATCATGGTCTCCAAGTTCTCCCGGTTTAACGTCTCCAGATTATTACGTTAGAGGTTACATTAAAGGGAGGGTTTACAACACGCTGCACACGCTGAATGAACTGAAGATGAACATAACAACGGAGATTAATAACATCTGTATAAGTGGGCCGGATAGAGTGATCTCAAACATAGTAAAACAAGTTCGTGCTTGCATTATTTAACAAGGCAGCCATTTTGAGCGCATGATGTAAAATGTTAGTAATAAGTGTATACGATACAGGGTTATAAAAAGTTATTATGATCATCAAAAGTAAAAAACATGTGTACATATATTTTGATGTGCGCGACTTTTAGATCTCTCTGTATATTAATAAAATATGTTTCTGGTGTTTGAATTTGGAAATGTTTGGTGTATAATATCGAATAGCTTGTACAGTTGGCAAAATATATCGTCTCCCCCTCTTGAACTTCAATATCACTTTCTGTATAGTGGACTGTGTACTTCAGGTATCCTCTGACGCGTATTTTGCTATGTCGATGCATGGAGTAAGAATACAATAAAGTAAATCCCAATTAAAATGTTAAGGTATCATTTCAATCACGTTCACTTGTGTTATCTACGACAAATATTTTTTAAATAAGGTCCGTTGTTGAACGAGAGTAAGAACGTTACGCGATCGGCACAACATGCTTTGCATGCGTTCAGACATAGTTTGCAACCGTATTTAAGAAAATTGAGTCTCCCGTCAACTGCGGGCATTCCTCTTCTTCTTTGTGACAACTGTTTGAACAAAAATGGAAATTACGAGGAAAAGTAGATGAAAGTATGTAGAATATGGAATTAACTATATTTTAATTATATTTACAGTATTTTCTTCTTATAACAGATCTTATTTAAAAACTATCCCCCGTACTAATAAACTCAAACAGAAGTGCCTATTGAATGAGTGTGTTAAAGCTAGTTCAATATTATTACCTGAAGTGGTATTTATTCAAAATATGCATCATTGTATAAATATTAGACATACATTTCCTACCTTAATTTTACACAGAGCAGTAAGTGCTTGGGTAGATTAGAGCTACTGCAGTTTATAATACATTATATGGAAAATAAAACCACTAGCATTTTAATTCATATGCAGCTTACTTCATACATGACTCATGAGTATGACGTAAATGTATGGAATCATGATGAACAGTAGAATACAACATGGATACTTTCAGCATGTTTGGCATAAGCTTTCTTATTTTTACTTAGAATTAAAGAACCGTATATGAATTTCGTGCAAAACGAAGCTGGTTTCACAAAATGTTGAAGTGTTAATTTATTTACTCCCATCAAATTATTAGCAAGCGAAGATGTATAACATAATTTTTAAAAACTATGGGGAGGTGCGTTATTTCACATAAAGAGCGAAGTTCACAAAAAAGGCTCTTCATATTAAAGTTCCAAATAAACGGGGTGGACTGACAACCAAAGTACAATCAGGGATTTGACAAATTTAAAAATTACCTGCAATGTAGAATTCTAGAAAGATTGCTTACCATGCGCACTTGTATATGGGTAAGTATGAAACTCGCTGTACTGTTACTCTGTTGAACTAGTCCACCCCTCTAGTATACAAAGTGGAAATCTTTATTCTGCAGCCGATATGGGGTTAACTATAACAAATCTAAAATTAATATTCGGATATACTACTTACATAATTGAAGTTCCAAATGCTGCGTCAATGACGTTGACAAGCGAGTCTGTGAACTTAACCAAAGTTAGATTCATTACATCGGTTACTGATAGTTGAATATCACTAGTTTTCGTATTTTCCGCAGCCGAATTACATAATCTACACAGAGCAGGTAATAATGCGAGGAAAGTGCTTATTACAGAACCTAAATAAAAATAATCCAGTCCATTAGGCATTGTTTCGACCTTTGCAATAATCGAAGAACTAATATCAAGAACCGTAAGCTCGGCCTTCTTTACTTCTCGACTTTTCCATATTGTGCAACTCACTAAAAAAGCAAAAGTTGAAAAAATTACATTAATTACAAAAAAAGCTGAAAATTATTAGCCCAAAACTTTGTAACTTTTTAAGAACTATGTGAATAATTGTAATGTCACAGAATGCAAAGTTTCTTCAGATCTGCGACAATGTCGTGGTAACTGCAACAGAACGTCATAAAAGAATTACGTGCCACATTACGTGTTTTAAATGCCTTGTGTTCACATCGCAAGGGAACTGCGATTTCGCGTCGGCGGCGACTACAGCTGTGCTTAGAGGAATGAACGGAGTAAGAAGTGTAGCTAACTGAGAGTTCTCGAACATTTGTGTACCGTTTGTCTGTGCTTACTGTTGGAACAATGCTATCGATCAAATTTAACATAAAATGAATGAATTATTACTTATTAGCAATAGGAGGCAAAGATTATTCTTCGCCATAACTAATGATTATGACTAAAAACGAAAACGTTAATCATGACTAATGATTAAAAATTTAGCACAATCATGATTAATGACTAAATTCAGCATTCACACTTATGAATAACGAATTAATTATGTGTTAGTCATGATTAACCATAATTGTTGATTAACGGTTAGTCACTAGTCATAACTAACTGTTATTCATCGACTATTAGTCATTATTCACCAATAAGGGTCAATAATACCCGATTGATTTGTTGAAATGGTCCGATGTGAAAGACATTTTATAGTGACCATAGGTTTCCTGTCATCGTTAACAAGTGATAGCATTAGTGTATAAAGTGGTAATTGTAATTTCGAAAATAATATCAGGAAATCTGTATCAATACAAAATGTATACACCGGCCTGCCTTAGAAAATAAGATATTTGAATGCCTATGCGCGATCGCCATTTCACCAAATGAATCGGGTATTTAGTCATAATTATTGATGAATATGAATAACGGTTTCTCACAACTACTGTCTGGTTTAGTTACGATGCATTTAATCATCAGTCGCCAGGAAGAATTAGACGGACTATACTCTGCTTTTTTATAGGTTATTGACGACCGCGGAAGAATACGTAATAGTTTCCTGTACCTTTACGGGAAGGATGTCGAGAAGAAAAGAGAACTTAATCTCTATTTTTTATTCCCGAGGAATATTTTTAAATTGAAGCGCTAAAAAGTAGGCTTGCTATTGGTTAGTTTTCGGCAAAAATCACAGTAGCGAAAATTAATATATTGCCTGCCGCCGTATTGTTACAACAGCTGATTGACGTTTAGATCGTGTATTTTTCCGAGTGCCTTTGTATTTAATTTTTCTTCTTAAATTTGCATTGTAATAATTCTGAGAACTAATGGCTGACATATTCTCCGTGTAAAACATTTTCACAGCGTTTTTTGTAGATATGGAGGAAGTAGCAACTACTTCTGGAACTCAAATATCCTCGCCGAGAAGGCGAAAATTTCTGAGCTTAGGACATCTATCTTTGATAGAGAAGCAGAACATATTGAATGTATTCAAAAAACTTCGAACTGATAACCCCAGAATGAGAATTACTGCTATTTTCGCAAGAATATCAAGCATGATAGGTTGGTATTATAATGCATTACCACCATTATACATATCTTATTTTTAGGAGTGGCACAGTCTACTATCTACATAAAAGAATATAAGGAGAAAAGACGAGTTACCCCGCCTAAGCAAACTTCTGGAAGACATTCTTTAATTGCTGATTACGATGAAACTGTCAAGAATTCTATAAAGCAATTAATTCATAGGTTTACTTATAAAAATGAACTTCCAACACTTGATAAAGTGTGCTTTTTCGAAGGTAAAAAAACAATCGATTATCATGCAATGAATACCGAGGTGTTTGAAAGATGGTTTTTATTAAATATTCACAGTGTTATCAGATAATGCTGTTGTTATGTATAGTGCTACATATCATAGTTGTAAAATTCAAAAAATTCCCACAACAACATCTAGAAAACTCAATATGCAGGCTTGATCGAAATCAAAAAATATCGAGTACGATGAAGAGATAGTTCGATCTGAACTTCATTTAATTCGCCTTCATAAAGACCAATATAATACACATGTGACAGATGAGATGGGCAAAAGTTGTAACAAAACTGTCTTGAGGTTACCACCTTATCCCTGCAAACTCAACCCAATTGAGTTAGTGTGGGCTCCAATAAAAAATGAAGTGGTAATTAAGAATACCTCATTCAAATTAGTAGATGTAAGGGTACTTTTGCTACAGGCAATCCAGAATGTCACTACGGACAATTGGAAAAAATGTGTAAAACATGTGATTAAAGAAAAATAAGTGAGTTAGCTAGATTAATCGATGATATAATTGAGCCATTTGTTATATAAGTGAGCAAAGATAATAGTTCAAGTGAAATGGAAAGTGATAGTGAATATATTTCAGGAGGCAATGTAATGTATTAACATGTATTTAAGGCCAAGTTATTATTTAATTTGTATACGCTATATTTAATATTAGCCTAATTTGTTGTTTGCTTGTAAATAATCATATAAAAATACGAATTATAATAGAATAGAGCAACATTCAGAAACTTCCATTAAAAAAGGTATCATATGTAAAGTTGAAATCTAGTATGATGTGTATTTGATCAATAAATATTATTTCTGCAGTTTTCTATATTTAATTCTATAATTAATTTATTTTTGTAATGAATATGTAATTAATTACGTAACTACAACTTATATAAAATCCTGACTAGTTTTAAAACTGCCCCTAAAAAGTAGCTTTGAAAAATTCCATTATGTAAACGCGTCTTTCTATTTTACTCCTCAGAATTAAAAAATGAAATATAGTATTGCCTTCATCGTCACTATACGATAAACTGAACATGATTATTTTACTGATGAAACGTTTAAGAATGGCTGCTACATAATAGCTATTTCTAAAATTTGTTTGACGCCCAATATACAATCCCCTCTGCTGTAATCACGCGCAGCTGCAATTGCCGTACAAAAATTGCCCAGGTATCAAAGTTATGACGAGGTTTTGAGGCAGTCTGTATAAGGCAAAAAAAAAATGTTGTGGGGCAAATAACAACAGTACAAATACGTTTCTGTGCTGTAAAACCTGTTTATAATGATCGTAGTTAGCAGAATTCTCGAAAGTTACGTAAGCTAGTGTAAAAATCGAAAATTTGTTAATTCTGAACTTCGTATACAGTGAGCCAGAAGATTTTTGCGAATATTCACAATAAAAAAGGATGCAAGCTGGTTGATATTAGTAGCTGTAAGAAATTTCGTGTTATAAAAAAATCACCTGCTTCCTTGCGAGACAAACATAATGGTGTTAGTGTAGCAGATTTGACATCATACTCGTCACTGTAATCTCGGTCAGAGCATTCGTACTGTGAATCTGATTCACCTATATCCGAGCTGTTGGTTGTTATTCCAGTACAATCAGATCTTTTCTTTATCACGTTTGAGATAGAAGAAGCGCGAATCCAAAGATCGTCGTCGGTTTCATAGGAATAATCGGTATACTTTTGGCATTGTGGTGAACAGCTTCTATTGTGATTCTGCAACGTTTGAAAATAATATAAGAAAGTGGATTAAAGTAATACTTTTACTCACCAATGTTTCTATTTCCGTCCTATAAACCAAATTCGGTTCGGATTGTCTACGGTTCGTTAGGCTAAGAGGTGTAGGCATATGATTATTATAAATATGAGTATTTTTATTGGTATGTGCTTTTTCGTAATTAGTTAAATAACATTTAATACTTTTAGGAACTCTTGATTCGTCGTTATTATCGCTGGAACTCGTAGCATTACTGCGAAGACTTTCGAAACCATCATCGTTTGTGTACGAAATTCCTCTTTGAAAGGGCGGCTTCAATACTTTGGTTCTAAAAATTTTCGTTAGTGAAAGTTGTGAAACTTGTGAGACTGTGGTATTTAGTTTTCTGGTTATTTTTCAAATAAATGTTCAATGTTTTGATTTAAGGTACAAACTGACAGTGTTTTTCAATATACAAAGAGATCAACTTTTATTACGGAAATTCTTAAGGTAGTCTTAAAAAGTTTCCCGTCTAAGACAGAAACAAGCAGATATTCTTTCTGTTAATTCAGTTTTATTTCTCAACCTAGTCTCCTTGTAAGTTTATACGGTTTTCGCAGTAATGCTATCATTTTTTAAATAACAATAATAATTTGTTAGTGTTATGTATTTTATGCAATTCTTCCACGTTGCCTGCCTTAAGATTTGCTTGACTATATTGACATTGCTGGATGTTCATTTTATAAATAGATATTTCAACAAACATACAACTTCTGACTTAAGTTTTGTTATGTGTGTCATACTCGTATTTCATTCTAAAAACCACTTTTGAAAGAGATTTTTCTAGGATAGATTTTTTGTTTATTTGAATGCATATTTTAGTAGTCATTTTGCAAAAAAAATTGAATTTGTTAATTTTTAAAATTCAACTGCTGGTGTCTTTTTTTCCACAAGAAGTGTATTTTATGCATTAAAATCATCAACCCTAAAGCATAAGCAAGATATTCAGAGTATGAATAAAATGCCTTGTTTAACAAACCTTGACTTTGAATACTTTTGTGGTTAAGTTGCATATAGTGTTATAAAATTAGGCGGTGACGTAGTTAACATGCTTCTGGCTGTTTATCAATCTACAATATTTCGAAACTAGATTTGCTTCTCGTATTATGATCATGAACATCAACATGCGTTATAAATTTATGTAAATTATCTTTAACGTACACAATCTATTTTTTTGTGTACCATTCCAATATAAAGAGAGGTAAAAATTACAAATTTGTAATAAGTTTCCAGTCGTTGCTATACCATGATGATCATATTGCGTATTTCGATAAAGCCAACCGGCTCGATAGTGAGATCGCTGTCATGATTAATATCAATTTTATCAAATGGCTCTTCAAAATTGTAGTCTACGTTGTTTAACTGACTTACAATTTGATTCAGGATATTTGTAAAACTATCATCACCCACATTCGTAAAAAAAATTAGCACTGATATTCCTTTTTCTATATGTTGCTTAGGCTATTTACAACGACATACAACTTTTCTTGAATAATATATTATTATTAGAACCAATCTTTCATTCCTTAATTTTTCGTTTATATAGACCTCGATATTCGATGATTTTGTTTCAGCAAATAACTCATTTAAAAATTCAAGTATTCACGCACGGCTTTTAATTCATAATTAAACCAGCCTACTAACGGATTGTTTTGCTTACTTTTTATTATGCCATAAGGCAGAATTTCCAGAAATCTGTTAATTTTGTTTGGGCATATGGCGCTATTAGATATGATATCCCAGCGTATCTCTGCAACATATTTATAGAATATAAATTTCCATGTTTCAACTATTGGTCCTATTTTCTAAATGGTGCTATCAAACTTATCTACATCGAAAATACATTGAAAAGTATGATCAGAAAAAAATTGACCAGTTATAGTCGCGGAAGCATTGCACTCACTAAAGTTAATGAATACATCATCTATACAGTTTTTGTCTCTAATAGCAACATCTACCACACGCGAAAAACAATGAAGTGAAAAAATTTTGCAACAAACTTGCGTATCGGTCCCTAGTACCGGCAGCTACTGACAACTGAGCGATCAACATTCAGAAGTATCTTTCAATGCATCCGCAACTATATTAGCAGAACACTTTTGACAAGTAACACCCACTTCCTGTTGAGGCTTGAAACTTTTCCGACTACCATTCTAAAGTAAATTAGCAATTGCTTTAGATTTTGATATTACTTTGAATGCAGCCGAAGACGCATATTAAAACAAAGCATTTATCTGTTGCTTTTCGGCATTTGTACAAATTTGCAAAAATCACGAAACTCCTTAGATAGAAGTTTAAATGATGTTATTGCGAATGAAAATTTCGGAACGGACAGTTATAGCACCGTAACTATTAGTCTAAAATATTTTCGCCTACAAAACACTTCCGGTTGAACCGGAAATTGTTATCAACTTTTCTTATTTTAAGTTCAATGTGATACTTGTTATTAGCTGAATCAATATATGGCACGTAAATAATTTGTATTGGTCAACTGTTTTCGAGATATTTACGATCACGTTGAAATTTCAACTTTTGCATCGCTCTTGTTAAAATTAAATATTTGAGAAAGTAATGGAGATTTTACTTTTGATATGATTGAGATTTAATTGAGATATTTACTTTTGTAGCAACGAAATGGAACGTCATCCGTGCCAGACTGAAGGAAATTCGACACAGATCCGTATTGGGAATTGATATACTTATTTTTAATAGTTTTCAAGATAACGATTCTCTCTTTAAACTGCATATAATGAGTTTATTTAAAATAGTGTACCATGCAGTGAGTGCATAGTAGCATTCTTTTTGTAATCTTTACTTAAAAGGTCGCCCTGTTTGACAGTTATTGATGCCAGATATTTGGATAATATAATGTCGCTTAATTTTATGGCACACTATTGAAAAACATTAACCCATCATATGCAGTTTAAAGAAAGAATCGTTAATATCTTGAAATCCATTAAAAATAGGTATACCAAACCTTAATATGAATCGATATCGAATTTCCTCTCCAACCCAATGGTGTAAATATACCGCGGTCCATTTGAAAAAAGGAGTTTCTTCAGTTTGAAAATATCTATATTTGGAGGCAGTTTATGAACACTCTGTATAAAATTTAGTAACGAAAACAGTAAGGTGTAGTACGCATGACTTTCCATTTCGTTCCGCAAAAGTAAATAGCTTAACCTAAATTGCTATCTCAAATATTTAATTTCAACATGATCGTTAATATCTCGAAAACAGTTAACTTTAGGCGTAAGGCGCCCTAATATAATTTATTTACATGCGATATGTACGATCGATTAAGCTAATAAAAAGTATACCATTCATTGTATTTAAAATAAGACAGTTGGTAACCACCTCTGGTTCAACCGGAAGTATTTCGTAACAGAAAATATTTTAAATGACATAGGCCCGATGCTATAACTACGTATAACAAAATTTCAGAGCTCGATTCATAACACCATCATTAGAACTTTTAACTAATGAGTTTCGTAAAATACCCTGCTTGGACTAAATAATTTAATATATAATGAAAGCAAACCTTGTAAAAATATTTTTAGTACTGCGAATTTTACTTTTCACTTCGCTTTTTTTCTCAATTTCACTGCTTTCATCATCCTCTTCGTCGTTCAAACTATTACATGTCAGATCACTTTTTTCTTCCAAATTTGAATACGTCTTCCTTTTGTATTTCCTCCGTACGTGCTTGCGTGAGAACGATTCCTTAAATGCTAGCTTGGGGTCGGGATTGGTAGCTCCAATTTGAGATTGAATAACAATGAGTATCCACATCATTATTATAGGTATTAGAAGCTCCGATAATGGAACCGTCTATAAATTAAATAAGATGATGTTAGGCGTTCATTTCGTGAGTACGGTTGCTCACCTCATAATCAGTAAGAGTATACAAGATAATGCTTAAAATTTCCAATATGTATAAAGTTAATATGGTTAAATAAACTTTCTTAGAGATTTGCCGCACCAGCCATTTGGAGTAATATGGCAAAAATATCAGTCTCAGTGTTGCAAGCTGCGCTACTGTCAGAAAACCATGTTTCGGTTTTGCTTTTGTGAATGATGAGCCTAGAAACAACGCATTGAATTGCAATGAATATACCAGGACATGATAGATTTCAAAAATAGATAGCGATGTATAACATTTTACGTTTTGTTGGACAACTTTTCAGGAACTTAGATATGGCTAAGAGAATCTCCGAAGTACAGCACTATTACGATTACTTTTAAAAAACCATAAAATTATTAATCCTAATGACCACTAGTCTTATAAATTGATAACTGAAGCCGTATTAGAAAAAAAAGATTCTCAAATTGATGAAGAGTTTCACGTAGAAAATTCTACTTAAAATTGATATTTATGTGTTAACGGACGAGACTTAGTGTTTGTTAAAAAGATTATTTCAGGTTCGAAGAGAAGGGTTTACAAATTATACTGAACACTACTAATATACAGTTTGATGAATTAGTTAATACTAAAGCTAACATTTATTTAGGTCGTCTTATATAGGTAAGAATGTTACTTGCAGAATGCAGAAATATTGCAAGGCACATATCATCTGTGTAAAAAAACTACAAGACGTGAATCGTATGCGGTTATTACTTATCAGCAGATAAGACTTATTCATTCCGCCATTACAATGAAAGCATTTATTCTCAAGTGGAATGTTTAGGGCATAATATTTTATATTACTATCAGTTTTTCCAAGAACATTACAGTTGTACAATTAACTTTAATCACTTGCTTATTACAAACTATGTTGGTTGTGGAAGAATTGTTTCATTTAACTAATGTAGAAGCTCCATATTACGTATGTCCGGACCCCTCACTCTAGAATAGTTTGGAACCGTTCAAAAATTACAAATTCTTAGTAGTATTGCGCATATATGGCAATTTACAATTCTTACATGGGACTTAGGTTCGAACGGGTTTATGATAGAGAATTGTGTAAGTATGGCAAAAAAAGGAAAATAACTAAGTTCCAAAAATAATGTTGACAACAATCGAAGTTAATTTATGCATTTTGTTTGCAATAATTTGCATTTATAAAATACATTAAGTTTACTTTACAATATCTTCATATTCTAAATACAACTTTATGTACAAATACAGCAGATATTATGACTTTATTATAATATATTAAATATTTTCCTACTTAAGTAATCTCTGAATCTGAATCTTTATTAAAACATCTACTAAAAAGATATTTTGTAACCAATTTTTATCAACTTTTCTTGTCGTAAAATAATGAATGCACCTGGTCAAGTTTGGTGAGGATTTCAAGTACCTCCTCTACGGCAAAAACTGTTCGTTCGAAACAAAATTCAGATCATGAATTGTACGAGGTTCGAATAACGAACTAACAGTTCTCAGTATTTGTAATTCTAGAACTGTACGGCTCGAACAGCGGATAGTCATGCGCACTACTTTTAGAATTGCTCAAAACTATGGGTTCAAACACACGTCTGAGTCAATAGATGAAAACACAAATCTTCGAATAAAATTATTGTTTTGTCAAGGGATACAAAACGTTATATATTTCATGTTAAATTAGTTTTTAATGTCAACAATGACAATTCAGAACCACGACAAATAATACAGTAACAGATTTGTTTTCCAGTATTTGTAATAGAAGTAGAGTGTTGATATCAGTATATCATAGAGCATGTTCACCTAAGGCGTGGACGGAAGATAATTCCTTTTCTGAGAAATTTATAGAAAAGGTTTTTAAATAAATATTTGGAAACAAATGCTGCAACATGCAAGTGTACGGGGTGTTCAGTTTCTGCTGCACACGATATAAGTTTCTTTTGTTAAATATACAGGATATTTCACGAAACTCAGTTGGAAGTTTCAATGATATTATTATAAACGGAACTGAAATTTTGTAATCGCATTGAAACTATTAATTTAAATTTAAATTTAAAATATCTTTCCCACCAAACCTCTTCCAGTTGAACGGGAAATGGTTACAAAATTTCTTATTTTAAATACAATGGTATACTTTTTATCAGCTTAATCGATCGAACACATCGCATGTAAATAATTTGTATTAGAGCACTTTATCCCTAAAGTTTGCACCGCTCTTGTTGAAATTAAATAATTGAGAATGTAGTGGAGATTAAGGTATTTACTTTTGTGGAAGGAAGTGAAATGTTACGCGTACCACACCTTATCGTTATTTATGTCGTAAATTTGGCACTAAGTGTGCAAAGAATTTAAGTGACATTATATTCTCAGAATATCTATCATCAATAACAGTAGCTGTCTAACAGCACGTCCTCTCAAGTGTAGATTAAAAATGAATGAATGCAGTTTAAACAAAGAATCTATAATATCCTGAAAACTATTAAAAATAAGTACACTATACCCTAACATGAATCTGTGTTAAATTTCCTACGCCATCCAATAGTGTTAAAGATACCACGGTCTATTTGAAAAAAAAAAAGTTTTTGTCAGTTTGAGAAGACCTATATTTGGAAATAGTTTATGAACGCCCTGTATACAATTTAACTAAAAGGTGTGTACGCAAGACGTTCCATTTCGTTAATACCTTAATTTTCATTACATTCTCAAATATTTAATTTCAACAAGAGCGGTGCTAAATACTAAAATTTCAACATGATTCTAAATATCTCGGAAATAGTTGACTTTAGGGCCAATGTGCCCCAAAACAAATTATTCACATGGATTGTGTACAATCGATTAAGGTGATAAAAAGTATACTAAGAAAGTTGATAACAATTTTCGGTTTAAGCAGAAACGTTCCTAGGCAAAAGTATTTATCTATAATTTATAATAAGGTCATTAAAACTTCCAACAAACGAATTTCATGAAATACTCTGTATACATAAAATACAGTACACATAAATGCTTATGTGTGGTGGTCAGTGTGACATATGCTGTCCTCCGTCCTCGTCTCAAGATGAAGAGATTTTCGTCTCGTCCCGGACTGTCGATATCGAGAGCGATTTGATCCCATTTTTGGTTTCTATTTTATTTTTATTGTATTATTTGTTGTTGAATCATTTGTTTAATTTTGTTTTTATATTGTATATAAGTTTTTTGTTTGTTTAGTCAGCCACGTTATATTGTGTATAGTTTCTATCGTAAGTATATTTCTGTCTTTGTTGCAAAAGCTCTTTTCAGTTCTGACGTAAGATTGTGTTCTTGTAGTATAGTTACGTACAGTAGTCGGTTTACGTTTTGTCTCCCCCTTGCAACGACGAAATACTAAATCTTTCGCGTGGCAAGGCCAAGTATTTAGATTCAGCAAATAAAAGTACATAACCGTGTTTATTTTGAATAAGCTATCATCATAAACTAAAATGGAAATAATAAAATCTACCTCCGAATCCTACAATAATCCAAGCGCACGGCAACGAGTGGTAGAAAGTATACATCGTCTCAGGGGGGGACAAAACATAAAAATGTCACCGTATGTTTCTGGTATTTGTGAATTGAATATTTGTTTTTATTGTATATTAATAACTGTTTTTTCGCTGTATTTTTTGTTCGACATGTTGTCCAGATATTTATTAGATAATTTAAGTGTAATGTAAATACTGCATGATATATTGATTTTCTCATGTGTTCCAGAATAACATTATTAATTTTCTTTATTGGTGCTAAAGCTACTGCATTTTTGGTGACAATATGTTTATATGTTTCATCTATTTTAAGTTATCTTGTGTCGTTAATCCTATGTTGAAGTTTTATTGAATATTTATTAATCTCCTTAATCAAAGCACAAAATTGGCACAGAACACATATACGATTGTCAAAATGTGATCAAATATCCAATGACTTTTTGTAAAACGTCTTTCCTGTCTCTGCAGTGGCTATGATCTACAGTCTACAGCGTTGTTAATATTTTCAGTAATATTGATTATTTAATTGTCCTTTTTCACTCTGTATCCATTAGACCACCATTTCCAGCAACTTTTAATTAATACATACAAATACTTGTATTTAAAATATCTAAATTTCCTTGAATAATTCTCGAATGATAAAGTAACCAATGAAAACGCTGCATTAGTTTTTGTGTAATATGATCAGTGATTAATGTGACATATGAGCAGGAAAGTGCAGGAATACCAGATTACTGATAATCTTCTCAAATTCTGCATGATAATTATATTGCAACATGTATCACCAGAAATTATATTGTATATGTATGTATAGTACTAAATCAACCTGCATACTCGAAATGAAAATAAATTAGCATAAGGATGAAAGAAATAATATTAAATAATTAGCATACTCTCCACAACTTCCAAAAATATAGGCAAATAAACCAGTTTACATAACAGATTAGTTCCTATATACAATTTAAAGGTGGGCAATTTCTAATGCTAATAAAATGCACACATTTAAATATTTTTTTGCTATGGTACTATTACCATGATCAATATCTCCTCAATCAAAAACTATTATCATACCTCTTATAAGATCTAAATCAATATAATTTTCTTTTAATTTAGTAGATTTCATTTGGACTTGTGGCACTCCATCTAGAATTCTTCGTTCTATAATCTTTTCCCATTCCTGTTTATCGTATGTAGCAATTTTCTTTTGGTACCTATAATAGTAATAATATTACAATAATGTACTTACTTAGAAAATAATATAATAAATTACCAAGCAACTGAATCCATTGCCAAACTGACTGTACACCGCTACTCAAATAATCTACAATTTGTAACAATTTTAATTACAAGAGGCAAAAATGATTGAATATTCTAAGCTTTCCTAAAATAATTTTATAACCTTGAAATTTAAAAGAATTATTTACCTTTCGTTTCGAATTCTGCCAATTATTACCGTCATTTATGAACAAAGAAAATGCAATAATACAATTTCGTGCGCCTTAGTGAACTTTTGACAAACAGCTGAGTGATTATGATGTAAACTGTAGCAAACTTTCGAATTTCATTAATCAATTGTCCTGGTATGTCCCATGTGCGTAGGCGCCGAATACAACACCGCAGATCGTACGCACTATCGTTGCGAACTGTAATAGCAATAGCACAAATTATACAAATGCGATATCTGGTGGCCGAATTTTTTTATGGTTCAAATTTTATGACCTTGAAAAGAAAACAGCATGTTGTTAGTGCTATTCGTGCGCGAAACTTAAATTGTAAAATAATTTACAAAATCGATCAAACAAGAAGATAGATATACCTATTAAGCAGCTAATTCACACACAAAACAATAAATGACCGTCCATTAAAACAAATTCAAAATGGTTACAGTTTATCTATTTATAAATGTTTTAAGTTTAAAAGCTTAAATTCCTCTTCCTTTTGCAAAATTAGAGTGTGATTACAATACCGTCCAAGTCGCGTATAAAATTTCCTTTCTTTATATATATAAACAAATTTGTGTTCATCAGCATGTATTGCACCCTATAAATATACTTATACAGATAGATCACCAGCTATAATCGATAACTTGCGAAATACATTGATAAAATCCACTCATAACAATTTGGTTATGCATTTGTTATAAACACCATTAACAACATGGCCACACAACGCATGCTTCTACAAATTTACATTTTGATTTTGAATCTGGATGATCTGCGGTTGTAGAATAAAATAATAAATTATTGACGTTTAATCATAAGCCCCATATAAGCGCAATGCCCGGAAAAATACATTCGTTTATTAACTAAGTAAAAAACTGAATATTACTAAAATAGCTTGAAATAGAAAAAAAATCAATATGGTTTCTTTTGGGATAGTACAAAACATTTATAATAATAACTCCAACTCTATCTGCTGAACATCCACATATTATAGCATATTCAACTTTTCCACAAGCTTTAGTAGCCAATGTTCTCATCTGCTTCCTTAAGAGACACCTAACTTTAAGCATAATGTCCACATTAAACTTCGTGGACGATGTACATCTAGTTATTATAAAACCAGTCTATAAATATATTCGTGTTATATTGCCAAATGTCGCTATATTTAATTATAATTACTACACCAATTTTAGCAATTACTTAAATTTTCCATTAACCATAGTCATGCTATGGAATGTCTCACACAAACACATGTTAGGAATTGTATGAAATTAAGCAGATTAATCGGTTCCACTGATTTGGAGAGGGCGTATTTATTAATAAATACATGCATGTGTTTGTAAATATCTTAGATGCGATGTGGTTTATAATCTGGCCAGTTTTGATTTCGATTCTCAAATCTGCGTCGTCGTGAATTAGTTGAACTCTCATACTACCAGACATTTTTTGCGGCACGTAATACCATTGGGGCCACAGTGACCCCAAAACTTCCTACTAAATAAAGTAATATTTCTAAAAAAATATTTTACCACATATAAAATTTATTAAACATGTTTAAACGCTTTAAATATAATTACAGTAAAAAATTATTCAACTTCAGTTATTTACATTTGGAGCAAGTTACATATTCATGATTGTTATAAATAAATCTATTGCAACTCTGACATCTTTTAGAGTATTTTCTGTCCAATTCTCTGGGACTTTTCCATTTGCCATATTTTATTCCTAGATCTTTGTGCGGATGACTTTGTAATATCGATGCTTTTTCTGATGTTGAAGTGTGTTGTAGTAGCAACTAATTCTTAGCTGCTTCAAAAATTCGCGTCGTTTGTAACCAGTTTCTTTTCCATTCATCCTTGATGAACCCATACATAAACGTTCAATGCACTAATATCTGTATGTTATAAAAGACTGTCACCGCCTACCTTCTTGTTTGTCTTTCCACGGTATATGTTCGAAGCAGCTTATCCATAGTGTCTACACATGATTTTGTTCTATTATAACAATTATTTGTGGCTTTCTCTTTTCATCTTCAAGCACTTCACTACTGCTATGCATGGTGGCCAGCAAAGTAACAATTTTTTCTCTTTTTGGATAGTAGCTCAAGGGTTTGCCTTGATGTTGGATATACTTCGTTTCCTTGCCTGGTTCTGGTTTATTTTTTCGAATTGTACTTAAGAAAGTAACATTTTTTTAAAATTTCCTTTGCAAGATCTAGGCTTGTGAAAAAATCATGAGTGGTAACATTTGTACCGAATTTTTTCAGATCCTTAATCAGCTCAAAGTCAACTCGCTTGCCTTGGTTTCATTCCCGCTATTTTCCTATTTTACCAGTATATATTTGGCAGTTGTAAGCATATGCAGTTTTACTGTCACATGCTGCTTCTATGCCATATTTCCCTGGCTTAGAGGTATGCGCAGCTTTGCATGGGCATCAACCATGGAAAATAAGCAGGCGCTTATCGATGGTTAGATTTTCATGAGGTATATATGCATCTTGTAATGTAGGTAGCCACAGTTCAAGAAAAGAAACTCTAATTGACTATAATTTATCTAAGTCTTGATTTCTTCTTCTAGTTTGGACATTATCAAAATGCAGACATTGAGAACTTGTAGTAAACTTGTGTCTGCTCAAAGTATTGTTGAATATAAGGCGCCCATCTTCTACGTTCCACAAATTTGTAATTCCTTCGTTATGAGATTTGTAAACACCTGCCAATATCAACAATCCAACAAAACGGAGAAACTCTTTGGAATCCTGAATTTTCCATAAGCCTCCATGCTCAAGTCTACCTTCAGCATTAGTGGTTGTTTCCAATCTTATCTATAAAAAATAGTCTAAAAGTACTGCCAACTATGTTCACGTTTCGCTTTGCGTATCTTATAGGCCCTCCTTCTTGATGCATTACATTTCATAGTGGTTGTCATCCCGTTCTATGTGTTTGTGGATGTAAGTACCAGTTTTCAAGCTTACTTTTCAACCTGCAGCTTCAAAATAAAAAATTATATTACTTTGAAACTAGAAAGTAGAAACTTACATGTAAAAATTGTGTTGTTGGTCATCAACATTACTAGATGTATTTTCTGTATTAGACCAAACTCAGTTTTGTATTCTAATTATACTTCAGTGAAGTCCTTCATTGCTATCATCTTAGTTAGCAGCAACATATTGATCACCTTCACCATTGTTTTCAAATTCTTTAAATCACTGTAGTAAAATATTTTCCGCACCTATCTCACCTATACAAACCCATCTTTTTCCAACCACTGGACGAATAAATCACCACAGTACGAATTACACAAACACAAGGAAAAGTAAGAAAGATAGGCATTCCTTATAAAAAAAGCTCAGACAATTAGGAAGCACCGTACAAACCCAGAGAGAAGTAAGGAATTTTCAGTAAAAAATACATAACATTTATTACCCGCACAAAATATAGAAATTCGTTACAAAACAGTTCTTTGTCGAGAAATGTTTATACATAATATCAGTGGTAACCCCAATGATATTACATGTGATTTATTTATTTTTTTGCAAAACTGTGCAAGCTACAAAATTAGGTTTTTAGCTAGAGTTAGAATAGATAAAGTTAGGAAACGTCAAATTTTCGTAGAATTTCAACGGTGTAAATTTCAATAAAAATTATATTCATATTCACGCATGGGTCGGTCTTCAGTGATCCCAGACTTGAATTCAACTTCAGGATTTTTTACACATTCAACATTCAAAGGTATGTAGTTAATGTTGATGGACCGTAGTTTTACGGTGAACTTTTGACAAATGAATTATTTCTAAGGATAATAAAAGATTGAGAACACGAAACTTTACTGCTTTACTTGTTACTTACAAGATCGCTATTATTACTAGACTCGGGGAACTCTTGAATTGTCAGCGGAAGACTGTTGGAGAGACCTCTAGAATATTGCGTGTGTAGTTAAAAGTCTGCGCGATTTTGTTTTGTTCTGTGTTGATATATTTTCATTTTTTATTTATTTATTGATTTACAGCGTCTTGTTTTCCATGATTGTTGTGCATGTGTTGTATACCTATTAAACATTTTTTTTAATTCTGTGGACGATTTAAGTTGGTTGTTCCCGCAATAGGTACCACATTCGCAGCAATTACGCTATGAAATTGAGGAATATGTCTTTCATTACTAGAATCACCATCTTAAATTGTACGCAAAATTTAAAAATTGTTCCTATCATCGTAAAAGTTCAAAATGACCTAACTTCTAGAACAAGAAACATTGAAATGATTAAGTCGGTAATGGCAAGGAATATATATGTTGATTCTAACTTTGCAAAACTAGAGGTTCATGAGCTAATGAAAAATAAAACTAAAACACCACAATTCAAATTAGATACGTTACTGACATCTCGTGGGCAAAGTGTTTTAAAGTGGCCACCTTACCATCCTGGATTAAACCCAACTGAGCAAATATGAACTATTGTAAAAACTGGCTTTTAAATTTTAAGCTGATATAGAAGCATTAGCCAGATACAAATTTGCTTCTACAACTAGTGAAGAATAGGCATCTATTTCCAACCATGTCGATGAAGTCGTAGAAAAAAGAGCACCTGTTGGATAACATAACAGATGCGCTGGTGTTTGTCGTGAATACTGGGGAATCAGATACTGATCAAGATTTTTATGATAATGACCACCATACCGATGATGCTGACAAACAAAACTGTTAGATGTTATTCAAAAAATTTGGTTGTCATTAAACAGCATGCCGTTGTAGATGTTATATTTCAATGTTTTTAGTATATGTTCCATGTATTTAATAGAGAAACTTGTTAATTCGCTGAAATTCAAAATGTAATAATTATTATTCCTGGTAATTTCTGTCAAATTACCTCAGTTTCCAAAATATAGATCTACCCAGTAACTAATTTTATAATAATATTAATTACTTAGTATTGTTACTGCATATTTAGACTTGCTACTATTTTTCTTCAGCAATTTCCAGTTTTTTTTGTCAAATTTTACCCTGCACTTATTAATTTAAATCACCTCCGCCACTGACAGCTTTAGTTCGCGTATTTTACGTTGACATTATGATTTCTTATATTGAGGCTACTGATTATGTACCTAAGAACCTAGGAATAATTTGAAATACAAGCAGAGATATATAAAACAGCGAAACTACATGTGTGTACAAATAAAATTCTATATTCAAACGATGTGCTACCTTCCACTATCTATGCTGAATTGGATTTGTGCCTACCTAACACGAACGAACGACTATGCTAACAATGACGTTGAATCATTGTCCGCGCCCTCCCATTTGCGTCATCTCCAACCGCTATTGCATATTATAGATAACGGGTGTTGATAAAAGAAATTCCCCTAAAATTTTATTGCATTAATGTTAAAAACCAAAGTTCTTTTTGTAAATCAGTAGATCAATTTTAAAACGCACTTCCATTTTACACGATTTAATTAAGAAACGATTTGTGTTACTTAAATGTACTCATGAGTTTGAACCATTGAACACTCAAATACTCTGTATATATTTTGACAAAGCTGTTTATTTTGAATAACTTTGTAAGCTTTAAAACACTTGGGATGTTACCAACCTGTCGCATTTACAGAAGTTACTAATCAGCTATTTTACCAATAATGATAGCAAGGACAGTGGCGTAGTATGGTATCAATCGGTGAGCGAATGATTCGGTCACCGGTTGATGATGAGGACCATTCGTGTCCTCGAAACGGCCGTCCCGGACTAATTATTATATTACTATATAATAAATTAAACTTGTGTGGTGCGGAGGGTGCCGATACTTATGTGTTGTTTACTTAGCTATTTTACCAATAACAATCGGTACCATATATAGCTCCTCGGTTGGATGCCTTGATAAGTGACAGTTTTAATAAATCAATCAACATATTGGTTAACATGCAGAATGTCAGTGCCAATTCTTATTTATAACTACAGCTTTGTGCAAAGAGTATTGGTTTCAGAGTCTTATGGCTGTGAATTTTCTGCCCGAAGACAAATTGCCAGAATATTGGAATGATGAAGCTCGTATTAACGTTTTGTTCGCACCATTTCGGGATAAATCAGTTAATCCAAAAGATTGGGAATTTAAGCTTGAGTTCTGGAAAAACTTGATATACTCTTATTGTACATATAATCAGGTATATTTTTTTACACAACAAGAATTAGGAAAGATATTTATGAAAAACGGAAGATCTCCAGCATGTTTAGGTATTGTAATTGAACAATTATATAGGGATGGTAACATCAAACCCTTGGATTCCTTCTTACAAAAATCACCGGAATCATGGGGCAAATGGATAGTTGACAGTTTTGTGAGAAAACCTGTAGTTTGGTCATTTACAAAAATCAAAAGCAGTATTATAACAACCAATGCAAATATTGCATATGCTCACCTCAATGCAATTGAAACAGCTTCACAAGAACTATTAGATAATATTCCAGCAAATATGAAGAATAAAATAATTGAACTGAAATCCTTAGCTGAACATTTACATTTTAATAATCACGAACAGTTGAATATACTAATCCACGATTTGTATTGTAAAAGAAGATTATCTGTGAAAATATTGCAGAATGGAGGAGATACTATCACATTAATTAAATTTCATGATGTAAATGGTATTAAAGGGATAATTGATAAAGACATTGATATATATACTTTAAGAAGAAGTGAGGAAACCCTTGTAAAAGATATTGAGAAATTAGAGAAACAGGTTATTCAATTAATCAGCGATGCAAAACGATATCTTTCAAAAAGTCAAAGACAATCTGTAAGTATTTTTGTATTTTGTGAAAAAAAATTATTGCTTAAACATATATCTTTTAGGCCAAATTATGCCTAAGAAAAAAGAAAGAAATTGAGAAAATCATAGAAAAGCGAGCTAATACTTTGTTCAACGTTCAAACATTATTGTCAACGATTGAAGATACTTATTCTGATTCTGAAATCTTGGACTCCTACAAAATAGCATTATCTCGTTTACGTGCAACGTTTAATGAAACTGGTTTGTCGGAAGAGTCTGTTTCCAATACTATGTTGGAATTAGAAGAGGTAAATATTATTTATTACTAATGGTGTAGTGACTATACTGTTATAAGTTGTAAACATGCTATGGATATATTTGACTGCCAGGTTAGTGATTTTGTATCTATCATTATTCCAGTTATTATACAGGATAGTGCATCACGTTCGCATCAGCTTATCTACGAAAAGCGATAAAATATTTGTGTGAAGTGGTATGCAGGTTCATTTGAGAATAAGTTTTAAAATCGTTTTGATATATATTGGGCGACTTGAAAAAAGCTACACACCAAAGTTGTGAAAATTTAAATGGAATACAGTGTATATTATTGCATATTTTGATAATACGGGCTAAAAAAAGGGAAATTACTGTCATATTTTCTATACCGAACTCAAGCTATTTTTGAGGCATTTAACAATTATTGAAAATGTAGACCAAAATTTAAGAGGTGCGCCTGTCTATTTAAGCTAGACAGTTTTTATCGTATTTACTTTTAGTCAAAGCATTAGACTTAATGGTAAAATAAAAATGATCCCTAAAAGTTATACAGACTGTGCAAAAGTATACCTTTCATTTGGACTATAATAGTTTATAATGGAACATCCTCTACTCATTAACCATTTATGAAATTGTATTATGGTTTCATATACTTATGTCTTATAATCCAGTATTTTCAATTTCCTTCATTTATTGTTACTTATTTTACGAAAGTAGGCTGTGACAGAGCTGACGTTACTATTACTGCCGCAAATAGAGTTCTATGCACTGAAAATGATGGTTTAGGTAAGTCTGTTATTCGTTCCTCTTAATTAGTACGAATAAAAAACCAGTTGAAGAGCTAGACTGGTAAATATAGGAAACTTTAATACTATTTTATAAATGGTTAAAATTAGAATCTAATTATAATAATGAATACAACGTGTTTCATTTAATATAAGAAAGTTATTTTACTTTAATAATAGTTCAAATGAAAAGTATATTTTCGCCCATCCTGTATAATTTTTAGGAATCATTTTTATCTTACTATCAAGTCTAATGCTTCGACTAAAAATAAATACAATTCACAATACCTAGCTATATAAGATAGCAAGTCCTCTTAAATGTTGGTTTACATTCTCAAGAATAGTTAAATGTCCCAAAAACGGCTTGAGTTAGATATAGGAAACATAATAGTAATTTACCTTTATTTTGCCCGTTTTATCGAAATATGCAATAATGTACAGGTATTCCATTTAAATTTTCATAGATTTGGCGTTTTTTTTTGAGTCACCCAGTATATATCAAAGCAATTTTAGAACTTGCTCCTAAGGAACCTACATAGGTGTTAATAAAAGTATTTTAAGAATATTTTATCACAAGTCGACGCGAATTTGGTGCGTCGCCCTGTTATAAAGATTAGTACAAATTGCGACGAGGATGGTCGATATCGGAATAATTACACAGATTATTGTAAAAGTGATATCGCAAATATAGGCAAAAAAAATTACCTATCGATCATAGACAATTTATATTTAGCGAAAAGGGAAAGCCGGCGGTTAGGATTGAGAGATGGGTCTTGAGGTTACAACTATTTAAATATAAAATGATCAGTGTGAAAAAAATAATATTGCAGATACTTTGTCAAGATTATTGAAAGAAGAAGATCCGAAAGATGACGGAGATAATTATATGAGATGGATAGCACGAGTAATAACACCAACAACCGTAACTGGATAAGTAGAGGAAGCATCAAACAAAGACTCGACATTAATATGACTAAAGCGAGCTCTTAGACATGGAATAAAATTTGGATCCGAGTTACAAGAATATAAACGATTTATAGACGAACTGTGCGTGACTGGGAAACTAGTTATGACAGGTACTAGAAGAGTCACACCCGAGAAAATGATTTTGGAAATAGGACATGAAGGACGCTTAGGCCAAACTATGATCAAACGGAATTTGCGAACTAAAGTTTTGAGACCAAATATAAATGTACAAAATCATGTAGAAAGTGTTATCAATATCACTTAATAGCAAAACCCTCACCTCCAGAACCTATAACTATCGGAAAACCCTTGGCAACATGTAGCGCTGGATTTTATGGGACTATTACCAAGAAATGAATGCATATTAGTTATGGTACATTGTTATTCTAGATTTATTCAAATAAAGTTTATGGGAAGCAATACGGCCGAGAAAATAATTACGGCATCGACAAAAATGTTTAATATTTATGGATATTCAGAGTACATACGGTGTGACCAAGGTAGTCAACTGCGGAGTGAGGAATTTCAAGATTTTGTGAGAAATTGTGGTACACACGCATATTATTTAACACTGTTTTGGCCCCGCGGGCGAAACGAAGGGTGAGGTAGAGTAGCGAAATTCATCAATATTGAAAATTGTAAATTATGGGAAGAAAAACCCTTAAAAAAATATTTATTATTGTATCATACAATTCTACAGTTATCGATAGGTAAAACGTCAAGTGAACTATTATTCAGATGGACGAAAAAAAATTATTGAGGGTGAACAAATTAGACATAAGGATTCATGGGAAGAAGAAATAGGAAAAGAATATGCAGATAAAAAGAGAAAAGCAGTAAATAGTTCAACCAGCATCAAAGTGATGGGAACTGAAACCGGAACTTCAACTCGGTAATTGTTGCGTAACTGCTGTGTAACTTAGCAGTAAGAGTTACTCCAATTTAGACCTTAATAGTAGTAATCACGTAACTGTTACTAGTAGTAGGTCCTCTATAGTCCCATAACTTCTCGGTAGCTCTTAACGTATTTGGAACCATACGGCCATTAAATAAGATTACTTAAAGTACAACACGCTAGTGGCCATAACCATGTCGTGTTACTGAGGTGCGACTTTGAAGTTAGCACTTGTTGAAAGTTACGGACAAAACTTTTGCTACGTTATCGGAATATGTATTAATTATTTAAAGTAATGAAACTGTTTAATAATATTTATAGTGATTTTTATTTTCTTGCTACTCGCAGACGTTACTTACAGGTAATTTTCTCTTTTCGTATAAATTCAGGGTGACCACATAGTTGCAGGAATGTATTATAAATAGACGAAATTGGTGTAACTGGACTACAGAAAATACATATACCATTAGAGTAGCAAATTGTCAAAAGAATTTTAATTTGAATGTATTTTGCCTTATGTTTGACCGGGTTTCATTCAGAATTTATAACTACTCAAAGATATTTAGAAGTTTTGAAAGCCACAGTGTGATTTTGTTGAAGGACTGCCTTTTAACTTATTTCGTCATTGTTGGTATCAAATGGACGGAACTCCAGCTCATTCAGGCAATAGACTTGGGAAGGCCGCTGGTTTGCCCGAAAAGCATCATGACGTTGGCCATCTAGAATTCCCGATTTGACCCCACTTGCTTTCGACGTGTAGGGTTATATAAAAGAACAAGGCAATCCAATACATTCAACAGAAGAATTAGAGCCAAAGGTTAGATTTGCATTTCTCCAAATATGCCTTTTGCAACTTCATAGAGATTGCACAACAGAATTTCAGTCATGAATCTTAAGATGCTTGGAAAATAACGGCTGGCATACAGAATATCTTTGAATATTTAAGATACATTCAAGAATTATGCACGTTCGAAGTTGGTTGATTCGCATTTTATTATTATTATTATTACATAGTACACAGTAAAATTATGTTTATTTTGTGTAACACTGTCTATATTTCTGTTAAATTTACTTGGTAAACTAATTGTATTTTAAAATTAATTAAATTTTTTTCTTTGATTTAGGTGTTAGAAATACACGATGGAATACATGCATCGCTTGCACAAGAGAATATTACAGTGGATAGTGATATAGAAAAAGAATTGGAGGAACTGTTGGAGTACGATAACAAAAAGGATATTGCAGAGCCTAGCAAAAAATTAGAAAACTTGGATGATGTGAACGACCTCCAATCAAAATTGGCCTCATTGAAACTGGAATTGCCTTCACCTCCACGGAATGATCTAAATAAAGAAAAGATATCTTTGTAAATATATAACACTGAATTACATGTTTTTTAATAAAGTATTTTCATTATGTTAAACATTGTTATATTAATAATGATAGCAAGGGTTATGGCGTAGTATGGTAAACAACACAAAAGCATTATAAGTTATATTAATTAATTAATAGAATCGGGAGGCACGTCTGTTTTTTTTTCCGCGTAGCTTTTGTGTGTTTTGAAATCTTTTTATCAAACATTCTTCCGGGTTGGCTCACGTATACTTGATTCCATTCACAAGTAAGTCTATAAACATCCGAATTCAATCTTTTGTCTGTTTTGCCCTTATTGTTTTTTATATAGCTTCCGATATTACTACTAGTTTTAAATGATTGGAAGATATATAAAAGACAAAAAACATCCGACCTTTTTCAGTGTCTACGTATTTCCTGATCCCAAACACTAGCTTGAGACACGAATTCTGCACGCGCTGTATTCTCTGCCCATCCAAAGCATCAATGAAAGAACCATACAGAGTGTCACAGTAGTTGAAGTGGGATAGGACAAGACTGTTGGGAAGTTTTTTCCCAAGACTCTATAGCCGTATAGGACCTTGAGCTTGCGATAAGTTGCTCTTATTTTATTAATATGATCTCTAAATCTTAATTTTTGTGTGAATCAGAACACCCAAATTCTTGGTTGTTTGTTCTTAGCAATAATTGTGGCTACACCAGCCAGCGAGGTTTTTTTCATTTTTTCTTTGGCAAGGAGCTGGAGAATAGATTTATCGGGATTTATCTTTAGACAGTGTTCGGTGCTTAAACTGGTTAGATTGTCAATAATAGTGTATTTCGTCAAGTTGAGAGGAAATATATAGCTCATCACGGCACACAGATGGTTGCTTGAAGTAATATTTGTGAAGATATTGTCGGTGTAGATGTGAATAAAGGTCCCATAAGGGAATTTTGTGCTACCCTTGAGCGAGGCGGTAATAGAGAGGAAGTCTTCCTATTAAGCATACATTGAATCAATGAGCAAAGAAATACTTGAAGAAACAAATTGCTTGATCATTTAGCCCAATATAGTGTAGAATTGTTAACAGCATATCGTAATTTAGCATATCAAATGTCTTTGAATAGTCGAGCAGTACAAGAAGGGTAAGTTTATTGTTATAGTTTGCTCTCAAGCGATAATCATTTTGGCTGAAGTTTAGTTTGTTTGAATTCTTTAAGTGCCTTATTTATGTGACGTAATCGTATAGGTCAACCATAGTTGTGGAGACTTTGAATGGTTTTGTTTTGATAGGAGCGTGAAGATTATAAAGGTTTAATAGTTGAACATTAAAAAAGCGTCTGCCAAATCGTACATATGAAACCATGGTATTCTTCGAATAGATCAGGATTGATTTGGCTGAAATCGACATGTACAGGTTCAGGGAATTAATTTCGGTTTATCTAGGTTCTCAATACATAAAATACTTCGCAAACATAAGTTTGTATACTACCAAGATTTAATAATTTTCCAGTGTGTACTCTTTGATATTTCGATCGATGCAGTTCCCTATGAAACAGCCTGTATGTACAGAGCGGGCCATAAGTCGGTTGTTACTACTAACAATTTGATCGAATGTTTTGATTGGCGTAGTGGTAATCAGTTGTGATCTTGATTACTGCGGGGTAACCATAAGTAATACCTAAAATGTTGCTCTTGACAATTGACGGTGTATATACTGTAGCTGTGCGGTGTATATACTGTAGCTGTGCGG
>LR736941.1:125273-202621 GCA_902654985.2 Oryctes borbonicus
GTAGCTGTGCGGTGTATATACTGTAGCTGTGCGGTGTATATACTGTAAGCTATTAAACCTAAGACTAAGGAAAAAGTCACTTTCTGGGAAACAAATACTAGCAAATCTCCATATATCCAGCTTCAAAAATTATTTTCACTTTTACATCTTTTTATAGTTTTAACTTTATTTGTTTTAAATAAACATTAAAAATGAAGTAGAAATGCATTAATTTTATACGTCACACACGTAACAGATTTTTATCACACGTAACGCCAATTAAATTACTCTTTCAATTATCAAAACTGGGTATAAAATACTAATTTCGTTTAATACAAAATAATTACAATGAACATCTGTTATCCAGTGAATCACTGAAACAAAAGATATTTGTCCAGTTGTTTAAACATCAATGACTAAGAAATGTCTGTCACACATGTAACGTTCTTTGACATTTTGGCTGACAACGTGCAGTATTTGTAGTTCACTGTCTGTGGAATTAAATCGAATCAACTGTAAGAAGCATGTAAACAAAATGGATATACGAAAAATAATTTATTACAATAAAACATATTGCTCATATAACAGGTACTAAAATATAAAATAAAAAATCAGCTCCTCATCAAACTCAGTCACAAAATAGTAACTGGGATATTTGTATCTAAAAGAATTTGTTGGCAACAAATTCATTAACACTTTTATATTGCAAGATGGTGCTGTGCATTTCTTTCAATTGCCGTAGATATTGCTTGTGAGTTTTACTCGTTTTGTTACGGTATCTAACGCCATTAATGGTTTTGTCCACGATGTAATGTAACCACAGAATGTTAGTGTAAGGTTGGTAACGCTGCCAATCATTCCTGAAAAGAATATTTGTATTTTGAAAATTCTTAGCCATAACAAACCAAGAATACTTTCGAAAACAAACTCACTTGTTATGTTTTTTCATCAGTCTGTAGATTTCAAACTGATAATCTCCAGTAGCAGTGAATAAGTCGGGATCCACGGATAAATCGTTGTAAAGACAGACACCGTCGTGACTTATTCTAGACAAAGTGAAATCGATGATCGCTAGTTGTATCCCGTGCGATGGTAGTTTTAAACATTTGCCGTCTAAATTGTAAGCGACGTCGTCATTATCGGTGTTTGAAACTAGTACATTTCCCCAGTGGAGATCCCGGTGTTCAAATTCTAGCGAATTTTCGGCTATCGACAGGGCACAGGCCATCTTTAATGCGAAAAACTCGTTTTACTCATATAATTCCCTATCTTACTGAAATTATTCAATCGAAAAGAATAGAACAATAATAACATGACAAAAGTGTACCCACTTGCGTTACCAAGGAATAAGCTTGCTGAGAGTTCTTAAAAACAAAAGATTCCATGCTATTCCCTCCATTCGCCAATTCTAAGCTTATGTATAATTGATCCTCGTCAAACATTTCAGGATCATCGTTTTCTGAACCTTTGGTTTCATTATACGACTTCCACAGTTTAAGCAATTGCTTTGGATACTTCCCCTGGACACAGTTCACCTTCTTCAGTTCGTTGAAACAGTCGGTGGTGTTCTTAGAGTTTGTTCTCAAGTTACTTAATTCCATGGCTATTGTTATTTCAGAAAAGACTTCTTCAAACTTTTTCTGACGTTCGCCGTTAATGATAAGGTCGCCCTCTATGGGGATGATCTTAATGACAGTGGTGAGATTGCTTCTAGGATGCCTGAATAGGAATACTTCACCATAAACCCCTTCTCCGATTTTCTGACAATTTTGAAGTACGCTACGGATCAAAAAATAAATTGCTTTTATTCTATAACTCGCTCATTTTCGGGTATAACCTACCTATTGGGATAGCATCTTCTAAAGGGAATAGGTTCACTTTGGCCGCATTTTTTCAGTACCACCTGACGAGCTGTAATAGCAACTTCTTGAGGTGGAAGACTAACTCTAGCACTCATCTCAAGAACTTCTTCTTCCTTGTTTAAGGGAACCTCTCCTAGAGTATCTTCAAGAGAAGATTCTCGCAGATTATTTAATGGTAAATAACTCGCTATAAATAAATATTAATAAGTCCGTAAAAATGTATATACAACAATCTGCGTTTAACACCATTAAGCTTACATTTTCGACAAGAAATTGCGTAATTCTCCAAAACCGAATTCGACTTTGTATCGGTGACATCGTGTAAATTGGCCAATGGTACCACTCTTATCGTAGAACGTCTAGGCGTGGATACTTCGTTAGCGCAAGAACTGCCACCTAACGAGTTCAGAAAAGCTTGAGCATCAATTAATTTTCTTTGGGACTACTTGCCTTGATATATAAGAAATTGACGATCGGATGGTAAACCTATCTTACTATTTCTAATTTCTATAAGAGATCTTCTCCACAACTTGCCCGGTTTCAGTACGATTTTATCATCTATAGGATTTCGCCCCTTCTTAAGTACTGGCAGTTTTGGAACAGCAAAAACATTTGAACCACGATAATTAACTTTTGCATCATATGCTAATTCTTCTAGCATTGGTTGCAAATCTTGTTTTTTCAAAGACTTTCTAGACTCTCCTTTAGATGTTTCAGGTACTTTTTTAGCAACTGAATTATTATCTCTAACTAGTTGCTCGTTTATCTTTGACCGATCGATTGCAGATTGAAAATCAATGTTTTTCAATGATGTCTTAGATTGTCTTTTAGATGTTACAGATGTTTTCGGAACAGTAAAATACTCTAAACGATAACCGTCCTTTATTTGATCTTTTACTTCTATTTCGTCTATATCAGGTTGAAAATCTGATCTTTTTAATGATTTCTTAGATTTGCTTTTGGATGTTTGACAAGTTTCTGGCGTAGAAGATTTTAAATTACAATCACCAACTACTGGATCATTTAGTTCTGTCTGAACCATTCCAGGTTGCAAATCTAAGCGTTTAATCGCCCTGTTGGTCCTTCTGGATCTCTCTTTTCCTAAGTCAATTATATTTTTCTTCTGAGTACAAGACAATTTGTTCCTCTTTGTAATGTTAATTGGTGTATTTTCAATTACATCGACCGATAAGGACGATCTGTTAGTAGACTGATCATTGTAAGCCTTGGTACGTTGTTTAAATTGCGAAACTCGGAAACGTTTACCCGTTTTAAACGAAAAACCTATCGTGCTTTTACACGTGAAGTCGACGAAAGAAGTATCTACGATGGAGGGATCGACAGAATTTGCACTATTACCATCTAGAATTATGACACTTCTATTTGTTAGTGATTGAAGACAATTTTCTTTGGTTTCTGGGGACTCAATAATGGATTGAGCATCTGTGGAAAGACTAGTTGATTTGAAAAGGTCTGGAGATATAACTTGCGGCGTTACGTCATGGAACTTATCTTCAGATTTCATTTTTTTGACATTTACAGAACTACCATCCAAAACTCTAAATTCAACTCCTAAACCTGTATAATTTTCTGCGGAAATATTTCTGAAATTGGTAGATTCCTCATCGCCAACAATAACAACACTCCCGCTAGATTCGAAATCATTGGTAACGGAAGATTTTAATTCCAAACCTTCGGTCTTCCAACTACTCTTAGAACGTTTGATAGGTGCAACTTTAGGGACTTTTCTGCGCCTCAAAGTAATATAAGGAGGCGTGTTGTGTTTTGCTGTCGTAAAAATTAGATTGACATCTTCAAATTGTGAGGTATTTTCGCTATCGAGCTTTGAATGTTGCATTTGGAAGGGATTTCTTTGAAAACCTCTAAATGAGCCTGAATGGCGCAAATCTATTTTATCTAGCTGTTCACTTTTGATCATTGTTGAAGCTCCTTTCATGCTTTGATAGTCCACTATACTACAATTACTCAAACTTTGATGGAGGTTCTTTGGGGAGTTCGTTGAATACCTTTTCTCCATTTGATTTTGTTCATTTTGGGTATTAATTTCTTTTGAATTATATGACTTGGATCTCAAAGTTAATAACTCCTCTAAGTTAGTTTGTGTCATAGTCACGGTAGGCTGATACATAATATTTTCTATACTCCAATGCAATTCTTCATGTTCATTGGTAGTTTGCAGGTCAGAATGTATCGAGGAATTCTCAGAATCATAAGGAGTATCGATAGATTGATTTGAAGAATTGGAATTCAGTCTAATACTTTGTTCTATACCTCCTTCACTCTTAGAATATTCCAAAGAAATGTATTTTTTAATATTGATGTTTGTTATATCAACAAAAGGTTTTCGATAAATTTTTGACACATTTTGAGTTTCAGAATCTTCCTTTTTGTGAAGTACTTCTCTAGAAACGTCTTTATGTAAATGATATAAGTATCTTTCAAAATCGATGAATGTAACATTAGCCACAGCTACTTCATGATCATTGAATTTTGTTAACATGCTATTCTCAGTGTTGTTCAAATTAAATTTATTACGAAATGGTCCTATTTGGATATTTGTAAGGTTAATGAAAGGAGTTCCCAGACTTTTCACGTTTAGTAGTGTTACATTCACAACAGCATTTTTAAGTAGCTTTGATAAATCTTTCTGCTTGTTACTGGACACAAGTTCAGAGCTACTATCATTTGTATTTTCTTTATTTGTATCATTCAAAACAAAATTTTCTCTTAGCATGGCATTTTGACTTATTTCATTATCATTTCCAATAATACTTCCCTGGCCCAACATAGAATTTTGATAATCCGCACTAGGCAACAATCTTGACCTACGAATTTTACTGACGCGTCTTAATTTTGGTGTCATGTTTGATTCAAATTTTCCATTGTCAAGGTTAACGATAGGCGAAATTATGGTTTCATTCACAAATCTTTGATCCAATATCGGTGCTAGAGGTGTGCTAGAAATTGCATTTGCTAATAATGGCATATTTAAATGTTTATTACCATATTTTTCTGTAAAGGTTTCACTAAACATTGGTTCAAAAGATAAATTTGAATTGTTTTCCTTAACAGCTTCTCTTTGCTGCGGAATACTGTTTGATTTATTATCAAGGCTCGTACTACAATGAACCGTTGGTTTCTGTTTATGAACTTCCACTTTTTCAATACACAAGCTTTCATTAACAGACACCTCTAGAGTTTGTAGTCTTTTATTCTCATCTTCTTTGTTAGGATTGCACTCGTTTATACCGAACGATGAATTTTGTAATGAAATACTTCTTGTAACAATCGGAGACCTTGTCCGCACCTTCACAATTCTCCTTTTCCTAATTGGAGAACGTTTCTTTTTAATAAGAAGTATTGACAACGAACTTTCAGACGAACTATTATTCTTTAAAGCTGCTTTGAAATTAACTTCTTTGTAATTTGGTCCTTTTAGCAATCTATCAAACGTAGTATCATAGTTGTTCACTTCCAGCTGCGAATCAGATTGGTTAGTAAAACATACGTGTTTATTAAGTGGTGGTAATTCTTTGATTTCTATCTTAGGCTTTCGACGATTCTTTTTTTTCTCTATCGGGTTGGTTAGAATATTCTGTAAAATGTTCGCTGCACTTCTATTAGATGAAACATTACGCGAATAACTCTTTAATGGTCGTTTATGTTGCGGCGCCATTTGAAAACGTTTAGTTTATAAAGTTTTACTATTTTCAATGGCTCAAACTTGTGAGAAATTTAAATTGATTTAAATTTGATCGATTGTGTATGTAGGTAACTTGTAAAACTAGCCGGCAGGGCGCGCAAGTTTTACTAAAGGTTTGTTCTTTTTCAACAAACGTTGAAATCAGTTCGGAGATTCTAATCAATTCCAAGATCGTTCCAACAGACATCGAATTATTTTTGAACCGATTCACGAACAGTGGAAATCAGTTCCTGATTCTAGGAACTGAAACAATTCATTATTGATTCAAGAACGGTTAAAAGGTTTCCTTGTTGGAACAAATCCTAAGAGTGAACTATAGCGTGTGGTTTTTTTTCCGCTATTCTAATTCTTCAAGCTACACAGCCTTGGGAAAATACTATGCTCTGTTTGTAATTTAGTGCTTCCAAGTAAATTATAGTTTATCGGTCCTTTTTGAGTGTTATTGTTTCTTTTTATTTTTGGAAAAGAAGCTTTTTTTGACATTAAAACGAGAAAAGGGCACTTTACTAACTTTTGCAGCCGTTTTTTTATAAATTTCCCTAAAGACAAATTCAAAATGCAAAAAGAAATAAAACCGTATCGATCGAAAATTACAAATTGGAATAAAGTTGGCCGTGATGTGATGTGGCAACACGTGCCGTTCTCAGAGATTCTAAGAGATAGAGATGGGCAAAGCAACGGAAGTGACTCCTTTTTTGCTGCGACTAGAGATTCGTGCTTTGTCAACTCTTAGAAAGCGGGTAGGCAACACCAACCTCTCCTTGTGAGACGCTGCAAAAGAGTAATCATCTGCCCATCTGTCAAGAATCGAGCCTAATTGGCAACGTTGTAAAAGCAAAGTAAGTTGCATATAGTATAGCAAGTAATCAGTGTTTATTATCTATATTTTGCAGCTTTACAATGACTGGATACAGAATAGTGAATGTTCATATTGCATCACCCGTCATCTTTTTTTTATCTGCCTTGTGTTAGTTCAATGCGGGTTGCTCCGGAGCTGTTCCGGACTAGATCTTTTAAACAAATCGAAAGTTACTAATGACTAATTGTCAAAGCAGTCGAGTTCAATCCGCATATAAGCACTAGACAAATTGCAATAGACTTGGGCCTATGTCGAACTACTGCTCAAAATATTCTTAAAGGCCATAGGTAAGCATTTATTTACGAAATAATATCTGTACCTGGACCAACAAATGAATTGTTACAGCCTGCTATAAGAATTGTGCGTAAAATTCCTTCGTTGGGCGAGCCATAAGTTGTTATTATCAGTCCAGTTAAAAATTTGAAGCAAGGAACATACAGAGTCCTAAAAACAATTTATAACTGGGATCCCATTAGACACTTTTTTTTTTAACTTATTAAAAAAATAAATTTAAGAACATAAACAAACATTTACTTATCACACAAAACAAATGGACTAAATTTACTAATAATGATAGCAAGGACTGTGGCGTAGTATGGTAAACAACACATAAATATCGGCACCCTCCGCACCACACAAGTTTAATTTATTATATAGTAATATAATAATTAGTCCGGGACGGCCGTTTCGAGGACACGAATGGTCCTCATCATCAACCGGTGACCGAACCATTTTTATTTGGCCAGTCCGTACAAACATGTAACTATCTGTATGCGATTGTTCTAAATAAAAATCGATATATAATAAATATTTATTACTAAACAATTCGGTCACCGGTTGATGATGAGGACCATTCGTGTCCTCGAAACGGCCGTCCCGGACTAATTATTATATTACTATATAATAAATTAAACTTGTGTGGTGCGGAGGGTGCCGATACTTATGTGTTGTTTAAATTTACTAAGCTAATCAAATTTTTGTTTCTTTCAAGTTAAAATCGCAAAAGTTAGATTCAGTTTATAAGGCGTTAAAATAAATCATTACCTTTTATCTTAACTTACCGGTTATATTAAGTTCAAATAAAATAAAATAGGCATAAAACAGGTCGTTCAGGTGCAAGAAGTTTTTTTGCGTGAAAAGAAACATCGGTCTAAAGGGCGCATTATTTATTACAAAATCAGATAACGTCCTCTAGTGGTAAGGGTTCAATTCACAATACCAAAACTGCATTAGGTAGATCAAATAAGCCTCATTTAAACCAGACCAAGATTATTGGGTTCGATTAAGCCCAACAGGAGTAACCAATATTTATTACAAAGAGCAAGCGTCTCGCCACCACTTTAGTTTAGAGGATACTGCAAAACGAGTTTAACACAAAAAAGGGAATTGGGTTGGAAGCAAAATGCATATTTTTGATAACTCCTAATTAGACAAAATAGGATGGACATTTTTATTAAAACCCGAAAGGTCTGTAATTACTAGTTTCTGAGATACAGCCAGCTGCCATTTTTATTTGGCCAGTCCGTACAAACATGTAACTATCTGTATGCGATTGTTCTAAATAAAAATCGATATATAATAAATATTTATTATTAAACAATTGTATATATGTATTCATAAACAATTTCAATTAGTGGACCGATATAGTTTGAAAGTTTGTAAACCATACCCACTAAATATTACCGAGATATCTATGCATTACAACTTAAACCGAAAAGTATTTTACAAACATTAACAAAATAATGTGCGTTGTTATATTTATACAGGTTAATATAACGTACAGAAGAATTTAATATCCATCAAAAACCAAACACAGGTACATATAATAGTCACGTGTAAAAACAAAATATACCAAATTAATATAAAGTACGTAATTAAAAAAATATATGTATATACACCTCAATTTAATACGTTTGGTATAACTCCGATCTAAAACATACACCATTGTACTTAACAGAATTTATGAATATCACAGAAACTAAAACTAAAATTTAAACACCACTTACAAAAATAAAATACCAATAAAAATAACCGATATATGTATATATTTATATATAATTTAATTTCTTTTAATGATTCCATTGTAAAAAATTCGTTGAACTTATATATAAAAATTGATCATATTAAACTGCTATAAAAAGCTAAACATACGCAATATGTATATCAAATTGTATTACTGTTATTACTACATTCTACATGCTACAAAATAAAGAAAAATGCTTAGGGTTTTTGTATTCCAGATTGTTCATTTCCTAATAGTGCGTACCGCAACTAGTGTTGTTTGTGGTTTACTTTCGTCTTGGAATGATAACTAAAAATTTGTCTAACCAGAATAATCGAATCTTCAGCTTTGAGGAGGAGTTTCATTGCACTGTAGCAAACAGCCTACAGCACCAAAGTAACCTTCATGTTCCAAAAATAGTGCCTTCATTGTACCTTTTGACCAGTAGTCCATAGCATAAGAAAGTAGCTTCATTGATATGGGATTAACGCGTAGGAAATTACCGATAAATAATACCTAAAAATTGATAAAAAAAAGTATATATTAGGATATTTTCGTGCTTGAATGGAAGATAATTTATTCCCTAAATAATTTAAAGAAAAACTTTTCTATTAAAAATTATCTGGTAACAACTCTTCCAGTATATGGTAAATACGATACAAATTTGTTTTTATAATTGATAACCTTGTATATTATTGCGTTTATTGATGCCTTTCTTTATCTCATGTCGACTAGCTTCAATATCATCTATTCTCCGAGATAACAAATAATTATAATGTATAAAGCTTTTTTTTGTATAATTCTAATATCTACTCATAGTGACTGATTATGTGTTCATAGAGATACTCAATGAGGGAAAAAAGCAAATGTTAAAGTAAAAAGAGGAGTTCAGATATTTAGCGCATAAAGGATCCGGATCCGATGTTTCGGAAAGCGGATCTGGATAATGCAAGGATTCGGGTATCCGGATAGTAAAATATCCGTATTCGGATAACAGCTCTAGTTAAGTTAATAGTATAAAATTAGTTCAAGTCTAATATTTATTGATTCAAAATCATCATATAATCGCTTCGATGCTGATACCGTTCCATTTTCAAATATTCAGTTTCGGCACATTTGCTAAGATACTTGAACGAACAAGTTCAGATTGTAGGTATGTTACGTTGTGGTTACACAAATTAAAATATGTATTCATTTTCTTAACATCTAATCCCATCATTTTCAGTTGATGTAGTTCAACTTTCTAATCACGTGTAAATCATTTCAGTTCATAATCGCATAGTTATGTTGTAAAAGAAGGACGCCTCTAGGATGTTACCGAAATATAAAAATCAAGGAAGTTTCAGTTTGCCAAATTGGTAGAAAACGTAATTCTTGTCATTTCTGAAAACTTTCAAAATTTTCAGTTACAAAACGTATTCCGACAACCCGTTGCATATTCCAAGAAAAACTTATCTAAAAACGCAACAAGCGCACCTTCTATATAAAAAAAAGTTGTACCGTGTACAAGGGGTTGCTACCTTAGAAAAACACTAAATAAAAATCTTAACTGATAAGTACATCCTATTCTATTTATTGATTTTTTGCCTATGCGACTCGTTTCGGGCACAAACCTGATATTTTAACATAAAATATTACATATTAAAATCATTACCTACATTAAATAGTCTGTGATGAACTTGATTTAACATTTTAAAAATTAGTTTTGTATGGGGGGTTTTTAAGTTTATGTTATTAAAATTTTTCAAAAATTGTTTAATTACAACATTGCTGTAGACATATCCACCGGTATGGATGTGTATGCAATCAGAATAGTTCGAATGTGAGGCAAGGAAGATATTATAAATACTTAAATATTGGTTTGAAATTTGGCTTAAGATAATTAACCTTGTTATTTTTTGTTAATTTATAGATTTCGTAAGCTTCTAATAAAGATTGTCGAAGAGATTTTAGTTGATCATGTCATGTAGTAGTTTTACATTAATTTTGTCATATGATGTCCATACTGATGTAAATATATACCTTCATTTGATGTTATCTTATCTTTTATAGTTCTTTAACTCTTACATTAATATTCCAGTCAAGAAACCTACTAACTTCTATAAAAGTAGTAATAATTATAAACATTCTAGATATAAGTGGTATGCACGAGCTGGATTTCCCGAGTGTGACGCAAGATACATGGGGGAAACTGGTAGAAATATTAATGTAAGAGTTAAAGAATATATATAAATGTTATAATATCAATCGTAAGTAGACATTTGTATCGATATAGACAAAAATAATACAACTGCTATATGAACAACAATTAAATTCTTTTCGACTATCTTTATTAGAAGCTTAGGAAACCTATAAATTAAAATGTTAATTGCCTTACCGACTAAATTAATTTGAATTTAAAACCAATATTTCTGTACTTATGTCTTTTTTTTTTGCCACATACTCGAGCAACAATTTTTTGAAAATTTTATCAACAATATAAATTTTACAATATTATTTTTTTTTAATGTAAAATAAGTTTTATTCAAACTCAATTTTTCTAATACTCAATATTTTGTTTCTTTGTTGTGTTCATATATATATATATATGTTGTATATAATTTTATGTTATGTAAGGCTCGAATAACTTGAAGGTTTTCTTCCTCGGGAAAGGAATTATCTTCCACTTATGTACTAGGTAGACACGTTGTGTATGAGAAATGTTTACAAGTCTTTCTAATTGGGCTCGTTTCTGAGAAACTACCTTACAACGTAAAGAATAATTAAATGTAAATCTGTTAATTTTCACCCCATTACTGATTTCAATGCATAAATTTTTATTAAATTTATACAGAAACTTTTTTATTATTCTTTATCGTAGAGACTTACCTTTTCTATTTTTTCTTGCAGAGCGCACATCCTTGCAATTGAACCGATATTGTTAGTGATGGTAACAAGTGTTGCTCTGGCCAGATCTTCTCTACTGACTTTCGATCGCTTATCTCTTGAATTCATTTGTCCAAAACTATGATATATAAAAAAGAAACTTCATTTCACCAATAGTTACATCAATACTTTACTATTACACACCTGCTAGCTACCAGATCGCCGGGTAATCCAAATCTTTCATAATCGCCGCCGTATATATCTCTAACGAGTTTATCAACATGAGTATTATCTCCACCAGTAGCCAGCTCAATGGCTTCTTCGAAGGTATTGCAGCCAGTAAGAAGACAACAGAGACCCAGAAAAGTACCACCACCTATACTATAATTAAAAACAATGTATAATAAACTACACTTAAATAAATAATACAAAAGATATGTTAATATGGAGCTTTCCGCAAGTGTTCATAATTGATTTTTTATGATTTAATTCATCCCATGTTCTGAATAACCGCCAGTGGCGCATATGTGTTAATGTGGTTCTAAATTGCCATTCCATTTGCCGCAAGAAACTTTGTTGTTGATATTTTAATATTTCACTCCTGTATAAACTTTTTAATTTGTATCTATTACCTCTTGTGTCTTCAGATATTACTTACTTGAAATCAACATATTTTAACCTGGCACCTTATGTTCTACAGATGTTATCGCTGCTATTTGAATTTAAAATTTTCAGCGATAAACTGCTTGTCCTTGCTCGAGACAGAATATATATCTTTCTCTGTCAACCCTAGTGGCTACAAAAGTCATATTACATGCCGCTTCCTTTTATATATGTTCTAAGGGTTGGTTTTATAACCTCTCTTTCATTTGTATGTAGTTGCGTGTTTCGATTATGATTTTATAGCTTTTTTCTTCACGTTGATAGTATTTTTTACTGTAAAACAAGAGTTCTTTTCAAAGGTATTTAATACTCTACGTTTTACAAATGTGTAAGTAATATATGTAAAGTGAAGGATTATATTGTAATGGCTTGTATGTGTTAGAATATGGATCTTGTATTAGGAAGAAACCTTGAGGCGAAGTGTATCGCGATAAAGAAAAGTAGATGATTTTGAACGCTTTTTGGTATTTCAGCAAAACTTTAAATGTTTCTGCTAGTATCAAAGGAACAAGTAAGGCGTTGAGCAATAAGGATCACTAAAAACACCACCGAAGAAAAAATCCAAGGGGAAAGAAATTCAAAAGAATGCTCATACATAAATAGGTAAGCGCGCAGACAATGAAAATGGCTTTGTTGTTGAAGCAAAATTCACATTTTTTTTGTAAAAACAAAGACAGCGGATGCACATGATGAGATTTGCGGAGATGTTTATGAGAAGTGGTTTACAGAACAGTTACTTCCACTTTTTGTCAAAGCATTCTGTTATTGTAATGGACGATGCACCATATAACAGCCCAAAGATGGAGGCAATACCAACATCAAATTGGAGAAAGGTTGTACTAGGCAAAAGTTATTATAATGCTTCACATAGCAATAATTACATAACAATTCTGAAATATTTAATTTCAATACCAGCGGTAGAAATGCTAGTATAACATTTACATGTACAGTGTACTATTGTATTTAAAATAATGTTGGTAATCATTGACGCTTCAACCGGAAGTGTTTTGTAGGCAAAAATATTTTAAATGAATAGGTTGGATGCTATATTATTATTATTATTATTATAAATACCTATTCCATTCATAATAACATATAATAATCAAAAGTTCTAAGTAACGATTTCGTAAAATACCTGTATGATCCTCTTGCAAATATCCATATCATTGAAATTTTAATTACAACCCTTTCTCTAATTTTTTGTATATTTTGGTCTGTGAGAACTCTCACAGGTCGTTTGATCTCTACGATCTGTCTCATAAAAGTAAAATAACATCTCTGTCCATAATGGTCTGAAAGTGTAGACTTGTTAACATATAGTGCTTCCCAGGCAACTGATTAAGCAACTTGGATCAAAATGTTCCTGTTACTAGCGCTCAGATCACTTTGCTCCAACATGATCTGTAGTTTTCTACTCTTGTCCTCTAAAGCACCCACCGATTTTATGGAGTAAAATTAAGTTTTTAGGTGGAAGAACGTCAGCTTGTGTATTGCGGTTATGTTTTATATTCATTTTATATTTTGATCGTTGTTGCAGTGCCTTCTTACGTTCTTTTATAACTTGTTGCAAAAAAATGGCCCAGAAAAATTCATTTACTTTGTATGTAGCAGATGCAGAAAATGACGATATCACTGAAGGTTAGGTTACGTTAAGCGCATCATATGTCATAAATCAAATCAGCTTATATTCAGGTTGGATCAGAAGCAATTAGGTCAATTTGGCTCAGCTAGGTAGCTGCCTGGAAAGTACTAATAAGTCTCAAAATTAAGTCTCGATTTAATAAATATATTGTCTATAAGAGTAGTGCTAATGTTACCTATTCTTACTGGTTCCATATCCAAAAGATGACAACAGGTCTATAACGCTTCTCACTTTCTTGTCGTTTGGCTTTAGGAAATCTATATTGAAGTCAATAACATGTCTTCCATTACATCCAGAAATAATTCAAAATTTCCGGTTGCTGTATAATATATGTCTATTACTATGTACTTGCTTTTTGACAAATGTACTGCAGAGGATTCTAATACTGTTCCTATCCTTTTTTGTTGTAAGTCCGCCGTTTCCACGGCGTCCGTATCAGATCGCACAAATATGCAGGAGTTTATAATTTTCAATGTTTATGCAACTGGTCTGTGAACACTTGAGCCAATGTTCCGTAAATGATAACACTCTAATTTGTAATTTTGTGTGTTTAAAAAATCATCAATATAACATATTTTATTTGTTATTCACGAATATTCGGGTGAAATATAATAAAGCTACTTTTATTGTAATCGTGCTGTTTTAGATTATACTTGCGGACATGGTTGTGTTTTCTGTTGAAGTCTCTCTAAAAAAAACAATTAATACGTACACCAGCCAAATCGGCCAAAATGGCTTCGGGAGCACCGCTGCTAGCAAAGGCCAAAAACATTTCATTTCACTATATGACCATAATTGTACGTTTAGTTTGAGGTATAATGAAAGTACTGAATCATATACACTGCATTTTCTACACTATTTAATTATTTCCTTAAAGTAATTTCTAACACAAGCGTCAGAAATCATTGCTACTAAAGTTATATTTCTTCCACTTAGTAAAATATGTCTCACCTTGTACCAGACACCCTTTTATAGTTGTTGTGGCCGTATACAGCTAAGACACTAACACCGGAACCAATATTAACTAATAGGAAAGGATAGGGATTTGAGAAATCATAGTTAACTTTCGCACATAAGTTATCATCGGTAGGATTCGACCAATAATAGCATTCGGTTCGATTATTGGCTTCAACGAACAACATTCCTTTGATTAGGGAATCAAATTCATCGTATTTCGCAAGCTTCATATTAACCTCCTACAATCATTACATGAAAGCGCCATTGTATAATAGCTAATAAAGGAAAAACTTACCTTAATGAAATCTTCCTCGAACTTGTAAGCTCCTCCCCCCGTGGCGCTAACTATATTTCCAAGATTTGTTAGGCCTTTTGATCTAGCCAAGGAAAGAAAATTTCCCATCTCACTCGTAGGAAATCGAATGAAGTGTAATGTGCCCTTCCGACCTCTGATCACTACGTCATTCATCTGCAAAATTTAGCGATTGGTATTATATAAAGAACTTTTTCTGTTTAGTAAATCGAGTTTGTACAAGGGTAGAGTTTCAAGCCACACTATAAAGCTGGCCTTCTTCGCCACTGTTTACGGAGATTCTGCATCATTTGCCATAGTGAAATTTTGAAAGCGTTGTTGATGATGGACGTTCAGGACAGTCAAAAATTGCAACAACCCTTACCAATAACATCGGAAAAGGTCATTAGATGTTGCTAAAGGACCGTCGAATTAAGATTAGAGATATAGTACAGGGTGTGGACATGTCAAGAGAACGTATTTATCATGGCATGACAAAGCCAACCGCATGTTGGGTGCCGTATTTGCTTACTCACAAAGACCTGTTGAAGCAGTCTAGGTGAAACAAGTAGGAGTTTTGGCGTCGATTAATTTGAAACTTGGATAGAGTAGTACACTGCTGAAGCTAAGACACAAAAGTGTATAGACTTGTGCTGAGAAATAAAACTGATTTTAATAAAAAGATATTTGTTTCTATGACAGGCTTTGAACTTTTCAGACTACCCTGGCAAGTTGTCTAAAGTATTAAAAAGTACTTTCTATAAATTCCAATTTAACAATATCATAAAATAAAAAAAAAACAATAGCGATAAATTTTCTTTTGTAACGTTTTGGTAAATACTCCAATAATGAAATGTTAAACGTCTTGATTGATTCTAAGTATTAAGATTCAGAACTATATTCCCGTTATAATAGATCGTAAGAGAGAACCGCTAGATTTTCATGATCCTTTTACTAAACATTTATTCCTGAAATGTTAGAAAATGCGTGGCAAAATACAAAGAAATCGCATTACAGTAAAAATGGTACTCGCTTGGGATAAATCTTGAATTTGTACGTATAAAATAAATTTGACAACTTTACAGATTATTTTTAACGAATACCTTGAGAAAAACAACACCTTATATGGTAGTATTTTGTCGCAGTAGTCTATGCATTTTAGTATAAAACTTATCTGCATAGGTTCATATTTAATTTACTAAAGAACAACACATTTTAAGCTGAGTTCACATTTCGAGAGACTGCCTTGGGTGAGCCAATGCCAGTTTTTGGTCACGCATTAAAATTACCTCGCGTAGTTTGAACCATGCTGCCTCGCGATAAACTGGCTTACTTCGCATCGTTATTTATTCCATAAAGGCCGAGGCAAATTGTTCGCGAGGCTGCCTCGTGAAATGGTAATTCAGCTTTAGGTATAGAGAAACTTTCTATTAAGGTTGATTCTCTGCTATGAGCCTAAAAACCACACATTTACAGATTTAAAAAAAATCATGAATATCAATTTCACACGCTGTTATAACATATTAAAATTTCACATTAATTTAGATCATGGTTTTTTAAGTATTTACAAAAAATTGAAAATTTGAATTTTTTGAAAATTTTTGAACTCTTAGTCTTTTTGTTATAAACAATTATAACCTTTCCTTAAAGTTTATACTTTGTTTTATGCTTAATTATATATAGTAACAAACCTAAAGATTAGTGTATAAAAGTAATGAGGAGACTGACTATTATTACCTACTATTAAATTATTTTTAAAAAATTATATTAATTTTTTAAAAATAATTTTTCCAATATAAAATGCCGCCCTCAAACCAGCAAACCTTACTTTAAACTTGAAACTATTATATTTTATTGGTTATTTTAAATTTAAAAATTCACCATCAATGGTATTATTTGAATTTTAGAAAGCGACATCTTCTGTTTGTGAAACGTAATAATTGATACCGACGATTAACCTTAAAAAGAATTTAAATAGCATGAGTCAGACATGATAACGGTTTAGATGGCTATTTAGTAGGCACTAGTTAATAGTTACTTCGATGTATTGCCGAAAATTCCAACAAATACTAAAAATAATAGAATAAAATTTGAAGAATTCATGTATTTCAGAATTATTTTCCATCCACGCACTAAGTGGACACACTGTATAAGTATATTTCGTTTTGAGATCTTGTTTTTAACTAGAAAGCAGATCATGGGGGACTGGTGGCGCTGGGTTATCAGACTCAGGGTACCGAGTTCGAACTCCGGACTCGCAACTTTCGAAGGAACGTTTTCCTTATTCTAAATTTGGCGAATGCAGAGAGTGAACATCTTAACTTTTTCATTCATGAATTAAAACCGCTGAAGAGAAAAATCTTAAATTTACTACAAATTTTTTGAAAAATGTTAATAGTTTCATATTTTAGATGACAGCACATGTACTCAATTGATACAATAGGATATCCATAAATTAGGACAATATGATAAAATTGCCGAAACAGGTTCAGCTACATGGAAAAAAATTCAGAAGGGGTTGCCCTCATCTGAGGACGCGGTGAACGAAAGGGTTAAGACCCTCTATAGGCCCAGGCGTAATAATAGCACATGACATTGGAAGTTGTTCTAAACAAAAGCCTAGACTAGCAGAAAAGGCTTCTAGGAAAGTTGTTCTGTAATGCAAACTTAAGTGCCATTCCGAATGAATAACTTTTTATTCCTTAAAAATTAGTAGTATACTTATATAACATACAGTGACGCACTATGGCTCTGTAGTCATTCTTGTGCAAGTGCAAGTAAAAAGGTTTTCATGAAAAAAATATTTAGTACTTGCTCTTGAAACTAGTCTTTCAAAAAAAATCATTGTATGTGTTAGCGTACTATAATAAGACAATTATAGTTGTTAATTTGAGTATTATAATGGTGAATTTTATCGGCCAAGGACTATAATCAAATCATTGTACTCCTGGACCATAATGGCGAAAAATCTGTATTCGTTGCATTGGAAATACTAGAACAGTTAGCTTGAAATTTTAATGTACTTATATTTTTGACGGCATTGAATTTTTGGGAATTTCATTTCAATATTAATGATTAATAGTAAAGTAATATTATTTTTCACCGCTCTTTAGGCCCAAGTGATCCGATAGTTTATGCTATACGAAGCGGCGGCTCTTCAAACCAGGGGGCTATAGGTTAACTAACAGGCTTTTGTAAAGGATAGGTTTAACCGCATTCCGACAAAATAATCAGTTATTTTCAAGGACTACTTCCCGCTAATTGATGATTAAATGTTGCAATCATAGCTTTATAAAGAATGGTTGCATAAAGCTTTGTGAATCAATGAAACGAACAATGCACTGAAATATATTTTAATATTTATTGTAAAGCGTAGTAGTTAGACTAAAAAACAACAAAAATAAAAAATGCTAGTTTTAAGATTTTGGAACAAGAATTCTACATATATACAGTGATATAATTTTTAAAAACTTGCGCCTCAGTTTCTTGGGAAAAAGGCGCCCCTCATATTCAGACGCCGTTGTGCAGTACATAATCTGCTTAATGGCACAGCACGGCTCTGAACACACACATTAAGTTTGATTTTCTAGAGCTATAAAAATAAAGGATGTAGCGAGACAGGTGATAGGTGATTTTGAAATGTTCCAATAATAGGTGGGTGTATAATAAAAATATTACACTGCTTACGTGAGTTGATAATAAATATTGTAATAATTAAAAGTTACAATGATTAAAAACTTATCGTTTAACAAACTTTGGCGTCATTTTTACTGCACATTGTTTAGCTGTTGTCCTTCAATCATTATTACTCTAATATTGTAGAAGAACATCAAAGTCCATTTAGCATGCGGTATTATTGTTTATTATTGGACTATATCACTCATAAAAGAAGAGAAAATCCAGATAACCCTTCGACAAAGTGACCTTACAGCAGAGATGTAAAAAATAATCCCCACTCATAAACATATCTTAAATTTATGTAATAAAATCCAAATATGCACGCGTACTTCAATTAAAATCTTTTTTTAACCTTGCGGTTGAGTATACGCTTATTCTAACCTTGATATGCAATTACTCTGTTAGTAGTTCGCAATAAAAATTAAAAAAACATTTGATCACTTAAGGACGTAAGATGTCATTCGCATGATCCAGTTTTTGTTAATTAAAATTAAAAAATAAGAATAACAAACTGGTTTGGTAAGGTGAATACGAGAGTTCTTCTTAATTTTGCATATACACATAAAAAAGGAGCTTTACCTCTGCAACCTGTAATTTATTATAACGCAAAAATGGTTGAATATCACCTGAAATTACTACATTTATTGTTTGTCTTTCCCTAATTCACGAATGAAGTTATCTCTTAACGGAAAATTTTAAAGTAATCAATAGTATTTATTTTATTTGACAGAAGTGACTGGAATGTACAGATTACAAGTTATTGCACTAGCAGAATGCAGCTAATATACCAACTCGTTGGAGCCATTCTCTGTAATATTTTAAAAAGTGTAAAAATCAGTGAAGTAGTTACACTTCCGGTTGAATCAACTCTAATCAAAATTCTTGTGCCCGGTCTCATGGGAGTATGCATGTTGAACCACTTGCGATATATCGTATATAAATATGTGTGTCTTAATACAATAACGTCTTTGACAGACGGAGTAAAGTCTGATCAAGAACATTATATCGGCACTCGGAGGATTCCAAAACGGCTAAGGTATAAATTCTCGTGAAAATGATCCTAAATTTTCGGTATAATTGCCCTACTATACCGGGTGCGACAACTATCTGTATGTGGTGAATTACAGATTATCTATTCATTTATTGATAAAAGTTGCTTGAAAGTAAATGATCTATGGCAAAAAAAAATATGTTGAAGTATACAGGATGTTTCTCTAGCACGTTGCTCAAATTGGATTCCTTGACAAAAAATAAGAGAAATTTGTGGGGTGCACCATACAGTAAGATCCCTTTTAATGCTACCCCGATCAACGTTGATTTGGTATTACGGTTCTATTCGAAGCCTAAAAAGGACTAAATTTACGCTGATTTATTTTATCGATGTTTGTCTCTTGATTCGTATATAATAGGTTCATTCCAGAGTCGAACAGACTAGCAAAAAAGAATCCTCCTAAACCCTTTGTCTCTTGTTTTGATTTTTTTAATTTTTTTTTAATTTTAAATACCAAGTGAAAAATTTTAGTGTTTTAGTGTTGGTAGTAGAAGAGTGGTAATAAAAGCTCTTATACACTAATGTCCCTAAGTATTTTGTTTCCAAGATACAAAGTATTCTAAATTTCAATTTTTTTTCTTAGAAAATCTATTTATCTTCAAAGCTCAGAAAAAAAATCGTTACTTGGTTGACACGAGCTTTAAAAATAAAAATATAACAGAACAAAGAAAAACAATGGTCAAATTTAAAAATATATAAGGTACTTTGTTCTAAAGAAGGTGTTTGAATTGATGGTCTTGTTCTTGGATACACGTTTCTAATCTTCCATAGTTCTGTTCCATAATTGTTCTTCATTATTTAGTTCTACGGCATACACTTCATTTTTAAAAGACCCTCAAAATAAAAAATCGAGGGGATTAACGTCGGGACTACGATCTGTTCGTGGCATAAGTCTCCACGACCATTCTACCTATTTCCAAATCATCTTTGCAAAAATTCTATTGCCCTTCGAGAAAAGGAAGCCGGCTCGTCATCACGCATATAGTACATTCTTTGAATAATGTTCAATGGGACAAGTTCTAATAGTGTTTATTTTCCAAAAAATTTCGATAGACTTCGCCTGTCAATCTATTGGGCAAACGAAATGGACCATTGAGTAATTATCGATTATACCTGTCCACACATTAATAAAAAAAATTGGTAATTCCGTATTACGGTTTGATGAGGGCTTCCATCTCTCCAATAGTGGATGTTATGTAGGTACATCATCGCGATTAAAACCTGCTTCATCAGTGAATAAGATTAATGACAGAAAATTAAGCCCTTGATTTTGCAACCACTCGCAATATTGTGAACGGGGTAAGTAATTTGTTCTAATAGACGATGATTTATTGGAAATTAAATGGGCGAGGAAGCTGTTCTTTGAGGACTTGCTTAAACTGATTCACGCACATCTTATTTTTGTGGTTATTTTGGGATTATTTTCTACAACTCGCAAAACAGCTTCTTCGTTTGCAGCAGTACGGTGAGATCTGGTAATCCCACTATTAACCTTTACTCTTTTAAAACAGTTATCTTCTCCCAAACGCCTACACACGTCAATAAATGTTCTAACATTAGGAACATGTCTCAATTGATATCTTTCTCGGTAGATATATTGAGCTTGGGAAGAATTTGGTCGAACTTCGCCATAACACATAATCATGTCCTTGTATTCAAAAGTGTAGAGAACCAATTTTAAAAGCAACTTTAAAAAACAGAGCAACAGAATCAAACAAAAACTCTATCACGCGGTACTATGCGTTGTAGTTTTTTCAATGTTACCCGGTATATATCCAGATAAAAATGGAGAAGCAGTCCAAATGTCGCATTTTCATTTTGAATAACATTCCGGTGAGTGAGGCAATGATACACTTCAAGCCGAAGAAAGTGGAAAATTAAGTGACGACAAGGCTTTCATAAGTAGTACTCAAAACATTTGAAACAATAGAATAAACCACCTACGCAAAAAGTGGCAAACTAATTAATCAAGGTTCTAAAGTTGTTGGTTAATGGAACGGTATAAAAAAAATAATACAACACAATAAGAATCTTATGGAATAAAACATTTACCTAGTATGTTAAGTATTTATACACATGGCTAAAATGAATCGTTCCGTTCATTTCAAGAGATACTGTCAATACAGATGATACCGCATGCTTGTATTGACCGATCGTAAAACCTGTTTTCAATTAAAATGGACGAATATTGAAAACGTATTGTTTAGCTGAACTTTGAGTTCGTAATTATGAAAGGAATTTTGCTTAATAATCAACTACGTGCCTTACTATTTTGATTTTGAAAATATTACAAAATAATTGCAATAGTTGAAAATCGCAATTTACATTTATATGTATCTACTGTTGCCGTCTATACCCTAAAGCCAAGACATGCGAAAAATACGGAAAAATAGACGTATTTGTAGCACCTAATGGGCTCGTTGAATCTGGTGCCTGTCACTCTATATCAATATAGGTTTTATCACAGTGACTACATACAATTTTATAACTTTCCGACCTTTCCTTCATGTCCGATTTATTTTTTGGACTGTTCAGAAGATTTTTAAGTGTTTTTCGCGAACTGAAATATACGTTCATATCTTGGCCCCTAAAAATTTTACTGATACCTTTCAATATGCTATGGAAGGGAAGTTTCACAAATTTCTTGTCTGCGCGTTTCTGCCGCTATTAATGGCACATAATACCTATGTTGGACTTGCTTAAGCATGCGATAGACATCTTGTGTTGTCCACAGTGGTTAGAATCGGTCTCAATGTATTGATTAGTGTTTGTTTTTTTTTTTTCTACAAATGTTTATTTGCAGGTTTTTGTTATTTCTAATTACTATCTAGGAACGGAAGTTGATTGTTCATTTCTTCTTCTACTGTAAATTTAATAGTTTTGAATTTTGAATTAAGTGACGCGAGTAAATCCGGAATAGTACTTGTCCTAGTATCAAAAACCACCTACATACCTTAGAAAAATATACCGAGTCCTTTTTCATACATGTTTCAAATTTGAATGAACAAGTTGGCTATGAAAAGAGACCGGGGATTGCTGATTGCCATACCCTCTAATTATTCATGGCACTTGGCCTCGATTTTGATTCATGCAAAGTGAAGTTAGTCTTTTGTATTCTGCATTGTCTTAGTTTTAGGGTATAGGCGGCAAAAGTAGGTACATATAAATAAATGTCTTTTTTTATATCATATGAGTATACGGTTGATAATGCGAATCCAGGCACCCTCGAAACAGCTATTCTGAGCTAATTTATTAAATTTGTGTGGTGGGGAGTGTGCCGATACTTCAGTGTTGTTTGCCATACTATCCCACAGTCCTTGCTACCACTATTGATCACTTAACATTTTGAATCGACAGTTAAGAACAGCAATATCACCGTTGTCGTGGCAAGTAAACAGTACTAACATCAGAAACAATTGGTATGTCATATCTAAATTGCAAGACTCGAGTTTAACTGAAATCATTTTTTTTCTTCGTATATACGGATATACTTTAGGTGGTCAATTACAATGTTAGCTTCCTATTATTTACACCATAAACACGCTTTTACGATTACAAAAGCTTAGGACACTCGGTAGGTTCCAAAAATCATATTTGTCTAGAGAAATAACGATTTCTGTTAATTTGAAATCTTTAATTTTGGGATAGTACAACGTAAGTACTTTTTGCCTTAGAATTTAACGGGGATAGCAAAAAAATGCAATAATATATATAATCATTCACAAAGGAAACAGTTCAGCCTGTATACAAATTTACCGAAATTGCATTGAAGTATATAGATGGGTCTGTATTTTGAGGATGTTTTTCTTGGTATTCATCATTTATATAATCAAGCAATGCAACTAATTTTTTGTAAGATCTTTCAGTAAGTAATTTTCGAACAGGTGTAACTCAGTAACCACTGAGGATAGGGCACATGTTCATATAAACATACAATAAATAAATGTAAAATAAATAAAAAAATAAAAAATAGCCATTACTGCTATCTCCAATAGTATTTAAAAATTTCTGTTAAACGCTATTATGAAGGCCGCCTAATCTATTGCTTATTCTAATGACATTGCGTGGCAGATTAAAAATAGATAAGGTATTTGGTACCTATTCATATAGGTATTTATATTCAATTTAGAAAATATGAGATAAAAGTTTCTTTTAAAAGAAACTTTAGACAAGAGTTCAACTAAAAGGCTATCAACATTTGACACACACTTAGGTACACTTAAATCACGTGATTTCAACATATCCTTGAGAGATCTTTATATTCAAATAACTTTGAAGTATTGGCCAATTCAAAAAAAAAAAAAAAAAAAAACAATGTACTGTGTTTATAAAATTTAATAATGGATAAGATACGAATTTTTTACAGAGGTACCAAATTCGCTTGCCGCTAGAGAGATTTCGCTTGCTATAAAAGATAATGTTTAAACTTGGCAAAGTTGTTAAATTTAATTCTGCTAAATAATCAAACAAAGAATATTTCAGGAAGAGAAGAATTTTAGGAAGAAAATAATATAAACAACAAAATAAAAATTCTGGGAAAAATTCTGAACAAGATTATTGATAAAATAAAATTAAATAATGTTGAGATGGAAAGAATACTTTCAAGACAACTGAAGAACAAGTAAACAATCTTTCAGAAGATATTTTATTAGGTTTCGGTTCAGATAATAATGACAATGACGATGTTAAAGAAAAAAATACAGACATCAGAAGTGAGGCAAGCGGTAACATTTAAAAAAAAAGCAAATCTGCCGGGCATGATAAAATAACACCGGGATTATTGAAAAACATGGGACAACACGAAACTGTAATACTACCGACTATATTTAATAAAGAGCGGGCTAATAATGTATCCATATACTGCGTGTCCTCGGATGGAGTTGAAAAGAGAAAAAATCTTTATTATTAATTTTACGTCTAAATTCTGCTTTTCAAATAAATGCCATGAAAAAAAAGAGATCAGATGTACAGAGCGTAAAAATGCCTCAAGAGAAGTGTTTTTATTTATCATTTAGACAAAATGTTTACACAAAAGTTATTTGTAGTCCAAAATTCTACTTAAATACAATATTTAAAGTCGTTGTTTTTGAAAACTATTGTTATACAGGTTTTTCTAACTTCCACACATTTCTCCATCCCATACTCATCCTTTTAATATTTCACAATCACTCGGTAGGTTATCAGCATAAACCTTTTGTTTTAAAACACCCCACAAGAAAGTAAGAACGGGACATTTAGCAAGAGCCATTCATCTTCCTTCGAAGTAATTTGGCAACCAATGCTATACCAGAAGTGTGGAATAGGCAGAGCACTCGTCTTGCTACCAAAAAAAGGAACGTTTAGCGCGGTAGTGCTCAAGAAATGGTAACGGAAAATCGTCCAAAAGACGCAGATAAACATGTTGATTTAAATTTTCATAATTTCTTTCGTCATAAAAAATTTCATACCAAACAAAAATTTTGATATCGTTTGTGGAAAACGTAGTTTGGATTTTCAAAATCTCAACAACTATTCTGTGATGAAACATGACCGTTGGTGCAATAGGTTGCTTCATCGGTAAAAATGAACATTGCATGAAAACTTTTATCTACGAAGTAATTTTTACCAACTCATAAACAAAAGTCCAATCGCCCCATTTTCACTGGTATGTTTGAATGTTAGTTTAAAAGGCAGAACTTTGTTTTCTTCATAAATTCCTTGTAAATAACTTTTGCAATAAAGATTGCGAAATTATATATAAATGTGTAAGCGTTATCTTTTGTTACAATCCCAGCATCTACTCGAAGTCACATCATTGTCCTACATACATACATTGTCTAGCAAGTTAACAAGCACGTATAAATAGTAAATAGCGAAAATAAACAGATAAACATCGATTAGAGTTTAGCATAAAACGAATAGATTTCTTTAAAGTAACGGGTATTAAGTTTGATGAGTAGTAAAAAAATATATATAATAGGAACATACTGAAAATCATTTGAAACATTTCACAATTTAGCTAATTAGAAATGTTTAACAAAAAATTTTTTGGATGAATTTTTTAAGGCAATGCGGAACGTAGACATTGCACAAAATGCTATTAAGCAGTATTCAAGGAATGGTGTTCACTTCTAATAGCGAAATTGTACGCATAAATGAAATTTTACGGATTATTTTCCATAGTATATCGTCGCAGCACTTAATGCATTTTAGTATTTAATTTACTAAGAAACGATACATTTCAGATATAGGGAAATGATGGAGTAACTTTTCTGTTTAGTATTTTTAAAATAAGGTGAAGATAAATTTCGAAAATCTAATATACAACACAAAATTATTGGCACACTGCACCACACACATTTCATTAATTAGTCTGGAACAGCGGTTTCGACGATGTGTGAATCCCCATTATCAACATCAAAAATATGACCGAATGATGTGAAAAAAAGAACTCTAATTCTAATATGCCTGTTCTATCCCTACTCACGAGAAAAAGTATTTATTTACAAGTATCTACTTTTGTCGCCTACACATTCTAAAACTAAGACATGAGAAATACGGAAAAATAGACTTTTGTCTATTTACGAAACGTAAAACATGTGTCTCCATTACCCTAATAAATCTCCCGTATCTGTAGTATCTAATGTGCTTGTTGAATCTGGTTTCTATCGCCCTTTTGGTTTAATCAATGTAGGTTTTTATCACACTCACCGCATGCAATTTTATAAATTCCCTACCTTTCCATTTTCGGTTTATCTTTCGGACTGCCAAGAAGGTTTTTGAGTATATTCGCGAACTGAAACATACGTTCATATCTTGACCCCTAAGAACTATAGAAGATATATCAATATTTTACAAAAGACCGCCCCTAAATTGTCGGAGTATTTCGCCAAAATTTTATAAATGTATTTCTGAAGGTCTACTTAAACGATTGTTTGTCATATTGCATTGGTTTAGAGCTAGATGTTCCGTCCATGTTTTTACAGGAACACCTGTTACAATCCGATAGGTGGAATCCAAAAGCACAAAAATGAGTAAACTGCGTGAAGATGGTACTAGTTTCCGGGAAATTGGGCGTAGACTTAATCGTAATTGTTCGACTGTATTACGGTGTTAAAACCCGTGGATTGTAAATCAAGCTAAAGCACGAAGGGCAGGTTCAGGCATAGCTCGAAGGACCATCCTTCGGGAAGGTTTTCTTGAAGCGCTTGGTTGTGAAACACCGTTTCAGTTGATAAAATTTTTAACGCAACGCTATCGGCGGTAGAACATCATTACGGACAGTTTGCGGACGAGTAGTGCGTATGGAGTTCTCTAATTACCGGTCGTTATTGCCATTACCTTTAACACCTGAGCATAGACGCGCTAAATGAATCTTATTTACTTTTCCTTTGTTGAATTGTCCTTCATTTACATGTTTATAAGTAGTGCAGCCGTTTTTGATGCAAATAATTTTTTTTGCTGGTACAGTGTATTTGCAGAACTAACCGAAATTTTAGCTGAAGATAGAAACAAATGGAAAGAGAGAAATGGGAACCTTCAACTCAACACTAGTAACTATCTAGTACATGAGTTTAGATTATGATGAGGAATCTATGACAGACCGATTAAAAATAGTACTAAAACAGCGTGAAAATCCACTGCTGCGACATTATTTTTATGCATAGAATTGCTTTTTTATTGTGTAACATATTTTGGTTTTTCAATAAGGTTTGGTTTGGCAATAAAATATTTCATATTCTAAGACGTATGTATATCAATTACCCAAGTTTCCTTACAAATAGACATTTCATTTTATTTTTAGCAAATGTTCGATTTGCAGATAACTGCATCATTTAAGCCGTGAGTCACTGTATGCACTTATTTGTAACACCAGGGTTTTGGAAATGACAGAGCATCATCAGTTTTTTAAATAAGTACCTATTTCTTTTGTTTTTTTCATTCCAAACAGCAATTTTGTACATATATTTTAAGATAAAATGGAAAAAAGAAGTAAGCAGCACATAAGTATCGGCAGTCTCCGCATCACACAAGTTTAAATAATTATATAATGATATATTAATTAATCCGGATTAATTATTTTATTTTAAGAGGCGATAGTATTCACGGTAATCAATAAGTGACGAAGAGCGGTAGTGAAAGATATTAAAAATATAGGCCCTGCATTGAACTGTAGGCTTTGCAATTTTACGTAAATGACTTTAGACTTATTTGATTTGTTAATGTAATATAATCAAGCATGCATTTCTAAAATCAGAACCTTTTTATAATTAAAAAATTCTAAAAGAGACTGAGTTTTAGGAGAGCACAATAATTATACATTTCAAAGGGAAAAAGCTTTAAATTCAAAAGAAAGCAATATTTCTTATAGATTATTTGTATTAAACTGAGGTAAATACATTAACTTAATTACCATTTCAACTTTTACCTTTGTCCTAGCAAAGTTCACCGAAGGTGAGAATTGTAATAATTACAATGTTATGAAAAACCTAAGTGTTTCAATAACAAAAGGTTATTGGAATCACAAATTAAGAAAAAATGTTTTTATTCCATACAAGTTATGTATACATGCCTTTTTAATGTGAAGGTCACTTGGTACTGAAAGTACATCTAGTTTTTGTAATTAATTTGAATAAGGAGCAAATTACAGATATAATAAAAGAATCATTGATTATAAGAAATATTAATTGATTTATACTATTAACCCTTTCACTGCTTTTGACAAATATCTTACACTGTTCTAGACACTTGGTTTTATTAATAACAACTAACCTAAAATTATCGATAGGGAATATTTTTATATTTTGTATTGCAACAAATAATTTATACCTTATTCTGGAAGAATAAATTCACACATGCTAGAAAAGTATCACATATTCTGAGTCACGAATAAAAATGTCTATGCAGTGGATATGTCAATTTTTAATTACTGTAAGAGTTCAAAAACATCACTTTTATTTTTAAAAAACTAACCTGCAAATGCGTGTCTCTGTGACCAGTTTTTCCATAGGCAGAATTTTTGGTCAAGTATCTACGTATATTTTTTAAGGTTTCCACTTCGGAATTCAATTCGTCATTTGTAATATCCTTTGGTTCAAAATACACAAGCTTACACAAAGTACCTCCAATATCCATCCCAAACCAAGGCATAACTAAAAGCTCCAAATTTGATTAAAGTATTAAAAAAGTAAAATATTCTACTTACGTGGACTATCACTAAAACCATTCTCCAAATTTCCATTCATTGTAATCTCCGCCTCGGAGGCTAGATCCTTTTTACTTTCAGCCATACTAGTAATACGAGTTCTTAAACAACCTTTACAGGAGAACATATTCATTTGCAAATATCTTTAAAACTGTAAATGAAAGTTATTGAGAGAACATCATATTTGTATTGATATTGGTTGAAAGAATTCATATTCCAACATGTGTGCTGTACATGTCTAAACTTAAACTTATGAGGGCATTTGTGACAACCTTGACCTCAAAAGGGGAATACGTAATTTGAATTTCGAGTAAAATACAACGATTAACATTATGTTTTCTGACCGACGCGAGTGAGAACTTATATAATAGAAAAAAAGTTATAACCTGAAAAGGACATACAATTACCTGATTTCATTTTACTAATACAATGGAATTACTTATCAGCACAAATACTAAGGTATATAACGGACAACCTTATACGTTTTCACATAACTGTTCTCTTGTCATTTCAAACAAACTATTCAAAAATGTAGTTTATATGCACACAAAATGACTCAATATGTTATTTTGTAGGTTATAAAGTTTTAATTGGTTCATTCGGGTGGCGCAATTTTTCACGTTACCGCCATTTTTTAAAATGTGAGCTATTCATATAAAATTTAATTATTGAACAATTTATTCACAATTACAAAATACGTTTGTAATATTTATCAATTACTTTCACGACAAAAACCGACATTATTAAATTCGTCTACCACAAATTCACGCACAAAACTGATTACTTATTGCAAAATTTCAGGTAAAATTCAATGAGTAATTAAAAATTTTATCTGATAATAAAAACGAGCGTTCAACGCTGCACTTATGAACAAAGTCTATCACACGCCTATTATTACGACAATATATCTAGTTGAATAAATTATTAGAATTACAATGAGTATACCGGGTGCGCCACATAGAGCCTTAAAAATCTACTTAAACTTTTAAAAAGAAAATTGAGAATTTGCTACTAACCCCAATTTTGTTGTAAGTAAAGGTTGGTTCGACCGTTTTAGAAAACGCTTTTCATTACAGAAGAACATGAAAATATAAGGAGAGAGCGCATCAGTTGATAGTGAAACTGCAAAAAATTCCAAAAAAGTTAAAAAAAATATTGAACAGCACTTGGTGGAAAAAAATCTCCAAAAGAACGTTTATTTAAAAAAATTAAAATATTGCTCCAGGTTAAGTAAGCCTGCTGAAACGAGTTGCGCTTCACGAAATTAGTAGAGACTAGACAGGCTCGTGTCTATTTGTCTCATGAGAACGGGTTCGTGTTGAATGCTGGTTTTCCCGAGAGTCGAACGATTGCTGGAAAAATTTATGATCAGAGGCAGTTCAATGTGATAATTTAATTGATCTATAAGAAAACGGAGTGGATGGAATAGTAGAACTTGCTAAGTCTCTACCAGAAAAAGTTCTGACGACATGAATGTCGAAGATATTCAAGAATTATTGGCGAAAAAAGAAATTGATTTAGCAAGTTTGTTAGAAATGGCATCTGAAATAATCCAAATTAAAAGAATGATAGTGCCAATAATAATAATAAAGTTTAAAATTTTATTCTAAAAAGCACAAAGAAAGGCTTAGACTTTGACGAAATTTGTCGAACAATTGGAGTTATGTTTTATAAATGAAGATACTTCCACTGAAAGAAGTACAAAATTCAAAAAAAGAACTTTGCAAATGCCGGGTTCCCGAATTTATAAAGATTTTTTTGCAAAAAATAGAGAATGACACTAAAAATCCTGCTGAACAAAGAGCATCTCAGAAGATGAGGATATTTCACCAAAAAGAAAACACCCTCGCGTGATAATTAGTAGTGATGAAGAAGACATTATGTATAACTTTTTGTTGATCGTTGGTTTAGTAAGTAGAAATAAAAATTTCTGTTTGTTGTGAAATTAAACTAGTTTTATTTTATTTTTTTTAATTTTGGAACCTAATCGTGCTCTTGGACATGCTTCACAGACCAGACGATAGAACTCTACAAGAAAAGGCCGATGCGTTAATGCGTGTCAGAGTATCCGTATTCTATTCTCTAGTGCACTCTGTATTGTATACCTGCAACGGCGCTTATATTTTGAGATATTTCAACAGGATTGTTGTATTTTATTTTGATGGCCACTTAAATGACCTTTGCAATGATATCTGGTTATGTGCACCTTTGGCTATATTAAAAAATACATGAAAAAGGCATCCTTTTCATGTGTTTTTTTTTAGAAACAATAACCAAAATAATGCTATTATAGCTCGTGGTAATGATGGAATTACTTACGATAAAAATAATGTGAGAAGAGAAGAGTACTAACTAATGGATATGTTTCTGTCTACCTGGCGTCATGGCGTCACATTGCTGTTCACCTCTCAGTTTATGCCACTAATCTCCAAAAACATTATTGAAGTAGTTCCTGGCGATAGCTAGTCCAACAAATATAGTAATGCCGTCCAGAAAGTAGCGACAGAGACCGGAATACAAACCACTTTTCGAGCAGTTCTTGGATAGCTTACCGCAAAGTGAGAGGTGAACAGCAATGTCAGTAGGAGAAAAAAACGAATCTAGCAACGCTGACGAAAATGAGTTTCTAGTACGATAACTGATTTTTAAATTACGCGAAATAAATAGATATTATCAATGGGATGATGTATTCATGCCTTGCATTTTTATTTATCAGTTGTTCATGTGTTTTTAATTTACTCTTTTATGAATATTTTCATTTCTAGTGATTAATATCTTGCTTTTATTTGTTAGCTTGCGATTTCATTATTTAGAATATTTATATCATTATTAGAATTAATTTTTATTTTTCTTCATCTTTTATTAGTTAGCTACTACGAAGTTAAGTGTTATAAATGCATTCATAGTGCTACCACGCGATTCATCCTCGTCGATCCTTTCTAAGGAGAATTATGGACAATATATTATTAGTTTTGTGACCGAATCTCACATTAATATGAAAACCTGCACACCTACTTGTTAGACGTCATTGTCATATGCATAGATTTGTCCACGATTTGTCAAATCATTCAGATCACGATGCCCAGTATTAGATATAGCGAATCCAGCAGGACGAAATTATAAAATAAATAATAAGGCAGCTAGAATTTATTTGAAGCAAATGGTGTATCTGCTTTACAGATGTGCAAGTAAAAAAAACAAACAAAATATAAAATGTAATTTACAAAACAGTTCGGGATTAGAACAACAATGTTACTACCCAGTTTAAAATAGCGTTTTTATATCTCTATAGAAGATATTTTAAGTGATAAAGAGGAATTTATTACGTATTTTCTAAAACTCTGTAAATACCTCTTTTGTTCGCTAAGTGTCTCGTAAACAAATCAAGTTCTAGGAAATAATGTTGAAAGTTTATTGATAAATATAAATAATTATACTATGAAATGAATGATAGGAAAATGATAAAAAAAAAATAAATACATTTATTTTACGTAGACGATATAAGTTTGGCATTATTTCTGCAACAGTGGAAGTGGCTTTCAAAAAGATATAATATCTAAGCAAGCACTGTTAATACCTATGTATATAAAACGATCTAAATATGTTAGCTTTAGCAATAACTAATTCATCAGGCTGCAAGTTAGTATATTTTGTAAACCCTTCTGTTCGAAACTCAAATAAATTTCTTTCAACTAACACTAAGTCTCGCTCGTGGACTTATGTTTAAGTAGGTTCACTACCTTAAAGTATTTTAGTATTAATTAATTATTATCAAATTGATAAATTGTCAATAATTTTCATTAAAAAGGAAATAAAGTAGGTTCCAAGACTTGCTTCGCACGCATATTATACAACATTTAATAAACCTCTCTTAAGTAAAAAAGGATCGTTTGTGATAACAGATTTACGAGTTTATTTAGAAGATTAGATTCTGAATGAATTTTTGAATTTTGTTTGAAAAGAGAGAAGTAGAGTTGTACTAAAACAAAGTAAGTTTTGACGTTTTTTTTTTCATCTGAAAGTTTAATTATAGTTGCTGGACCGGTGTACAATGTTTTCGAAAAATTCATATGGTTTCTCATCCTACCCTATACGATCAATAGTTCTCCAAATTTCATTTTTGCAAGTTAAACACTTTCACATTGTGGAATCTACAGTTATAATATAGTTCACATCCCCTCGTCTATCTATCAACATTTTTCAAAGATGGTTAGAAGTACCAACATAGTTGCTCTATCAAACAAACATTAAAATTGAAATAGGGATTCAAAGGTGTGATAATATACAAACTGTTCTACTTAAAATAATAAGTTGATAGCTTTTTCCGGTATAACTGGAAGTCTTAGATAATGAAAAATATTTAGTTCATTGATATATGTAAACTTTTTTAGAATTTTCCAATATATACTCATTCATATATGCAGTTCTTCGTGAGGCACCTGTATACAGGCGTTAAATATGCCGCGCAACATTTATCGAAATTCAAACGCTTTTTGTTCGATTTGTTCCAAATAGAACTTATATTTGTTGATTTTGCTAGCAATTTCTTTGTAAAATTATCTGCAAGAAAGCATCTTTCAAGTATTTTCCAAGATATTACGCCTTTGCAGGAAAAGCGTTTTTAATATTCGATATGCGGGCACTCTACTACAACGCCGATGTACTAATGGTGCACCCGCTAGATCGTTTGAAGGTATTTAATTATGGATTTACAATTCAGAATCGTTAATTGATATGCAGATTAGATATGATATTAACAATAATCTTTTAAGAATGATAAAACGTAATCCAATATTCTAAAAACCTGATATGAATCTGAATCATAAAACTTTTCCAAATTTAATTTTACTCCAATACTACCTGCGTACAGAATTTAATTAAAGTTGGTTCAAACGAAATCGTGATTCATTAGTAATGAATCATTACTGTAAAGTGGAATGAATCGTAATACTACTTCATCTGTCAATTTAAATATATCACGTTTAGAATTTTTATAGGAATTGGTAATTAGAGCAAAAGTCGTATCTACTATTTCGCTTTACCTATAAATTTTAAGATTTGTTCGAGAACTTCCTGTGGATTTTCAAGGAGTAAAACTGACAGGATTGTAGGCTGAGAATCAGAGGAAAATTTAATTTTCTAAATTTTCCTCTGATTATTTAAGATTTATAAACATATGTGCACCGACCAAAGACAAGGATCCGCAAGGTAAGGATGAATTTTAGTATTATTATGGGAAAATTATCCAAATATGATATTAAAATAATAATTGCTGATTTAAATGAGAAGGTTGGCCAGGAAGAAATGTACAAAGGGATCACCGGAGGGAATGGCAAGTACAATGAAAGTAATGAAAAGATCAATTTTAAGAAAGATCGTCCAAATGAAAATGCAAATTTTATACGAAAATCACAATCTTTGTAGACATAAAACTTGTACTTTTACATTATGTTCTTGGTTTCCGAGTTGGAACCGCATCGTTGTCATAACTTTTGCTGATATTTCGTCCCCACTCTTATGGGGCATTTTCAGGGATGTTATTACACACTGACTGACTTCGTTCCGGAGGAGCTTGTTTCGGGTCAATGGAGCGGAAAAGTTATGGATCAATGAACCAAGCGTGGCGGTTGTTAAGAGCTTTAATAAATTGGGATTTTCAGGCATAATGGAAGGAGTAGCCATCGTCGCGATTTAAACTGTTGGAATGTTTGAAGATTTCTATAGATACACCGATTTTTCTACTGTAATAGTGACAGATGCGAGATAATAGACCTAAATTGGATTTGGTGCCCAGTTTCTAGTCTATGTTCAGCTAGCGCGGACTCGGTTACACGCAACAACACGAGTGCTGGCCAATCACTTTATTTTATACACTACCGCAAGAATATGGAATCTGGTAGACACCAAGTGCTTCCAGATGATTGCGGTCTTTGATTGGGAGTCTGAGAATTTGAAATTGGATTTGAAGATGGTGTTGTTTCTATAGATAATCTTCGTAATGCAATTGGTGACACATTGAATGTAAACTAGATACGCTTGCTTGCGAAAATTAGGATTAGATGGGGGAAATTGCAATGGAGAAGGGTTGATGTAGCGGTTAGTGTCAGTTTGAATCTTTCCTAGAATAATTACTGCGGATCAGAGTTTCGGCGATGTAGTTCAGTTCTTGAGGAAGTGAATTGGGTTCAGATATGAAAATGGCCCTAACGGAATTGATAATATCACGCTTTTGGGCTGGATAATGGGCTGAGAGGCCATCGAGATAGCTAACTGTGTACATGGGGTTTCGGTAAACGAAATGTCCCAGCGCACCATCAGGTCGCCGCTGTAAGACAACAACTGGAAAAAGAAGGCAACCGTCCGGCTCGACCTCCACTGTGAACCATACGGAATCATGTTAGGAATTCAGAAACGATAGGAAACTGTTCGTGTCAATGGAACAGGTACATTGATGACAAAGGTGTCATCAATGTACCTGTACCAGCACCTTGGCTTAAGTTTGTGAGATAATAGGGCTTATTGTTTGAACGCTTCTAAAAAGATATTGGTGACGACAGGAGACAGAGGAGATGCCATGGTTGCGCCTGAGACTTGCTCGTAGTGTTAACCATAAAACTGGAAACAGGTCGAGGAAAGACAAGTTTCAACCAAGTCAGCCAGATTATCCGGTTGGTCATTGGAGACTTGGAATTCTCTAATAACGGATACTGTATGAGAACTTTGGTAAACAAGGACTCAACATCAAAGCTGACAAGTAAATCATTAGGATCTACCGTCAACTCTTTCGGTCGTTTGACGAAACGTTGCGATTTTTTGGTTGAAAGGGTCGCTGTGTTCAGTCTAAAATTTTAGTGACAATAGGACGTAACGGGATATTGGGGATTGAGAATTTTAGGGAGACCGCATAATTTAGGGGCTGAAGAATCTGTAGGGAGAAATGACCTCTGGGTATTCATAGGGATAGATGACGCTTTAATGGAACATAAATTCTGGGAGCATTTTTACAGTTGGCACAATTGTTTATTTATTTACTGTGACTGCAGACGGCTTCCCTTTGTTGTTATCTAAAGTTATATATACTATGTTGAAATTTGTTTAATTTTTGTGAATATGCAATAGAATTTATTTCTTTCCGTATTTTACAGTGTTTATAAGGCAGAAAAAGTAAATAATTACATCAATATTTATTACGCTTGCATCTTCTGCACCCACACTTTCTACAATGATGGTAATTGTTTCCTTTTAAATTCGTTTTGAAGCTTTTGGGATGCTTGGTTTTAGAATCTCTATAACGGTTTCTTCGTCTTTCAGGAATTGTCGATGCGTTACCAGCATTTGAAGTACAGTCAGAAGCGGTTCCAGCTTTATTCTTTGGTAACCGGTTCATCGAGATTACACGTCGGCACACGTTACAGTCTGCACACATATCATGCGATTGTTTCAGGTTAGACTCATCCAAATCGCTTTTAAACCAAAAATATTTCCCGTTGTTGTCGACGATACCTTTGGACTTACCATACTCCATAGCATTTCTCACTATGCTTAACGCTTTCTTTTTACACATGCAACGAATTGTAGTTCCGTTATTGGCCATGGAATATTGTGATTCTGATTCTCCTTCGTTGCTTCTAACTGTTGAACCCCGCAATATCTTTTGTTTATCACTACTGGCGCTTCTACTAGATCTCAGTTTATTTCTCAATTTATTTAAGTAATGCAAAACTATGTTTTCCCATAAAACGTTTGGTGGTATTCTATTAGAAACAGTCGATGCTGGTGGTGGTGGTGTTGGCGGCGGCGACGTTGGCTTTAAGATCGGCTTCATTGATAGTTGTGACCTCTTCGTTTTTACTGTCGTCTTTCTTTTTGGTGGTATTTTTCCTATACGTATCGTTTTTTTTCTACGGAGTCTCATAATTTTACTTGTGTATAAAAATATAAAAATGACAGAATGACGTGAAAAATTTTAATATTGAAAAATGTTTACAGCCAACTATCAGTGAAATTTTTGCCTAATCGTTTAATGTAGATTGTGTAGTTGTATCATCTGAAGTTTGACTGGCAGATAATGAACATGCGTCAGAATCTTCTTGCTTGTTTCTTGGTCTAGATTTGTCACGATCATGTTTGTCGTATTTTTCTAGTATTCTGTATGCTTCACTTCGGAGATTATCCCTGCTTTTCTTGACTTCGTTACAGCTCAGGAAATTCATATCGGAAGATTTTTCAGAAGTTTTCTGACTATCGGTATCGAAATCGGATATGGACGGGGTACGCGGTGTTGTACAACTATTTCTCGAGCAGCGCTTGTGCCTTCTCATTCTACCAAATTGTTCTAAATTCATAAAGCGTCTGTGTCTGTTATAGACACGCCTGGGTAATAGTAAATCATTGGTATATGATGGCGAATTACCAAACAACCAGTTTTTAATAGCCATAAAGAAAGATACAACCATACCGTTGTTAGGTGTACGCTCCCGTTGACAATATCGCCTTCGTTTCCAATCGTATGGAAATATTCTCCTTACTCTCTCGACTTTCTGCACACGATATTGACTGTTATGGGGTTGCATTTGTATACTTGCGATCGGGTCAACTAATGTATATTTATCTTTTCGTTTTTCTACAAAACCGTAACGAACTTGGCTAGCTATTCTACTAGTTATTCTACGTGAAGTTGCATTGTCCCTTTTTTGACATAAACCTTGTAAAATTTTGTGTGAAAATACCTTCGAGAGTGCTGATTCTTCCATTATACTTCTATAAATTTATCAACGCCGATAATTTTACTATTTACATGTCAAATTTTGCAACTATCTCTATGGTTTCAGAACAATTGCCAAAATGTTGACAATTTATTTATTATTGTCATCTCTATATACAGCCGGTTTTGTAAGACGTTAGGAAGTTTATAGTGTTTATTGCCCAACAGACGAATCTAATTACAGCACATTGAATGGAATTAAAGAGTATAACTTCTACGTTTTTGAGAAAAACTAACAAAAGTGTACTACAGTATTAAATCAATTGTTTCAATTTAATTTTATTTTAACACTATTACATTCTATAAAGTATTTGGTGTAGTTTAAATTAAAGAAATATTGTATTAAAATTACCAAAACAAAAAATAAACACAAATTTTCTGAGAAGAGGCATAAGTGCCACATTATCCTCACTTTGCAAGGATTTAGCTGCGTGTACTTGTTACATTTATTTGTTATTGTCGTCAGTTTCTTTTTTGTAATAGAAGAACCAGGAACCTTATCATAAGTCTTTTGGTTTTCTGAATTACATCTTGATAAAATTTCAAATGCTTCAGTGGTATGTAGTCTATCACGTCTTCAAAATTTTTGTGCTTCCCATTGGAAATTTTATTTTTCCAGAATATTGCTTTTGTGTTCCTTTTTTGTGGGATTGACTTTTACAGTATGTAACCGACATACTGAAGAGATATGAAGTTTACCTTTTGAAGGCGATGGCATGCAGTTTTTATGGTAGCTTATGCATTGGATGGCACAAAGCTTTTTGTAATTCGCATCCTTTCCCAAACATATCCACGTCGATAAGAAGGATAAACAAAAAGAGCAATATGCACACACAGAGAGATATTTGATGTAAATTGATATAAGAAGACATATTTGGTAACACTAGTATCACACAAGATTATTTAGTTAATCTGCAACAGCCGTTTCGTGGATGCATGGATCCTCGTTTTCAACCGTCTGACCGAAATGCATATTTGATGCCAAACGATACTATTCTCAAATTTCAGTTGAGAATCGTAACATAAAGAAAAAAGCAACTTTCACACTTATTCAACAGGATATTCAAAGTATTCGATATAAATTAGATTAAATTGTAATATTTTTGATGATATGAATATTAGTAATGCATTAGCTTTAACTGAGCATTGGTTAAAACAAAACGAAAAATACATATTTTAGGCTTTAAATTAGTTTCTTGCTATTCTATTATACTCGGTTATGGAAGATCTTGCATATTTCTTAAAGATAACATCCAATACGAAGAATTTCATTCCCTGAAACAAATAAGCAAAGAATCAGTATGTGAATGCAGTGCTGTTAAATTAACAAAATTAAAAATTGTTTTAGTTATTGTATATATTGAAGAATTTTGTATATGTTTAGGAGACGTTTGAATAATTCTTATTTGTGGAGATTTTATTATCGATCTAAGTAAAAGAGACAAACAACTCAACAGACTCACTGATACTTTTAAAATTTACAATTTACATAAATCCATAGATGAACCAACGAGAACTACGTCAAAGACACGATTGGTAATGTTTTTGTAAATGTTGAACCGATTGAAGCGGAAGTTATAGCATCATTTTGCTCAGAGTGTCATGTCCAATTTCAGAGGTCTCTTCTAAGGAGTCAACAAGGGAGAAAAGATTTATTTTGCCTGATAGTATGCATTTGCTAAGAGCAGAACTAATGTTGATTGGTCTACAGTGTTCCAAGCTGAACAAGTGGATAAAGCTTATGATAGCTTTCTGCAGATACTGTCGACTATATTAGAGAACTATTCAGTAAAACGTCAACTATATGAAGCAGTGTCCAAAACAGAATCAACATAAATGTATATAAATAATTTTGTCAGAACATAAACCTGAAATTGGACAATCAAAGAGGAAGGCATATTCACAACATATATCAAATTCAAAGAACATGTTGAAAGAAACATGGGAAGTTGTAAATGCAATTCAAGGGAAAGAAAGAAAGACGACATTTGACTTAGTGGAACTAAATAGGCAGGGAGAAAATAATTCATAAACCCTAACAGAGATGAATCATTACCGAATCAAAGACATAAAGATTCAACACAGACTTAAACGCATACCTCAAACAATTCTATTATATCCCACAAATCAAATGGAGATGATGAGCGTAGTGAATAGTTTAAATAACACAACAGTTGTTGGACCAGACTATGCATCTATAGCTGTTCTGAAGTGTTGCAGAGAAGCCATGGTAGCTCTTTGACGGATATTATCAATAAATCATTTGCAACGGGAGTATTTCCAGATAAACTGAAAACTTCATTGGTAAGTTCAATCCATAAAAAAAGGCAACAAAACGGATTTTGACCAATATCTTTAATTTCCAACATCTCAAAAATATTTGAAAAAATCATATACTACAGAATACAAAACTTCATAGGGAAACATGAAATACTAAATTAAATGTTTCAATTTTTAGGGGAGATTGTTTCTGGTATGGAAAAAGATGAAGTCACTGGGAGTATGTTTATCGATCTATCAAAGGCTTTTGATCGCGTAAACCATCAAATACTGCTAGAGAAGTTGTGACGAGGAGGGTTATGAGCTGAGATCAGAATGGATCACTGTGCAGAATGGAGTACAGCAGGGCTCTATTCTTGGCTCTTTGCTGTTTCTGCTATATATCAACGACCTCTCAGAGGTGGTATCTGACTCCATCATTATGTTCGCGGATGACACTACACGCAAAAAATAGTATGACAATAACGGAGAAACTTGAAAGTAATTTAACACCACTGGTATAAATATCATTACCTACAGTTAAACGTTAAAAAAACTAAGTTACTGCAATTCGCGAACACGCAAATAATCGGTGTAAAATATAGTGAAGAGACTCTTACCTGTTTTGATGATGCGCTCTTTCTGGAGTAGATAATGGATTCTGAGCTGTCCTGAAAATCGCATACTGAACATATCTCGGGAACACTGTGCAGTGTCACTTATGCTTTAAGGGTCATTTCTCGAAACGTTGGCCTTCAAGGCTCAATGTACGAACGTCTATTCACGTTTGAGGTACGATGTTATCTTCCGAGGTAATTTAATGGGAGCGGAGAGGATCTTCATCCTACAGAAGGCATGTATTAGAGCTATCTTTAATATCAACCGACGCGATACCTGCAGACGCTTTTAAAGACTTCAGAATACAAGTTTTACCGTCAATATATATTTTTGAATGTGCATCATTTGTAAAAAATAATTATAATGATTAAAAAAATATGGGCTTACACATGTGCATAATACTAGAGGAATTGCGAATGGCTTTCTTCTTCCTCCCGCCACCTGGGTCACTAAAATACAAAAAATTGTAAACAACACATAAGTATCGGCACCCTCCGCACCACACAAGTTTAATTTATTATATAGCAATATAATAATTAGTCCGGGACGGCCGTTTCGAAGACACGAATGGTCCTCATCATCAACCGGTGACCGAATGATTCGGTCACCGGTTGATGATGAGGATAATATAATAAATTAAACTTGTGTGGTGCGGAGGGTGCCGATACTTATGTGTTGTTTACCATACTACGCCACAGTCCTTGCTATTATTATTACCAAAAATTGGTATGTTTCAATGTATATAAGGGTATATAATTACCTACCTAAAACACTTGAGAGAGCTTTGCCATCCCCCACATTTAAAAGTGTTCTTAAACAGCACGTACTTACATGACTATAAAATATAATTGTTTATGTTTGTGAACGTATTTATACATACATATTTTATCTACATATATCTACTCTTTTGACATGTATACTTACTTGTAAGTAAGAATGGAGCGTAATATATTAATGATGTGAAAATCAACAATGATGTATTTGAGCCCCAACGAGTAATATCCGATGTTCATTGAGGTTCTATTCTTGGCCCTACACTTTTTCCTATTAGTACTTATTTTTTTCCAATTATACTAAAAATATGTCGTTATAAGTTTTACGTTGACGATACGCAACTTTACCACTCCTTCTCAAAGAATGATGAAGATGAAGCGATATAACTGCATACGATTAACAACGTCACAATTAATATTAAAGTTCTGCCGGTAGTTGATAATACTATGGTTTGGGTTACTATTGATAATACGCTTTATACAGCATGTTAATCAGTTACTGAAATCTTCGTACAATAATTTAAGGGTTTGATTTAATAACATACACCTTGTCAACCTAAGGTTAAAATTGGTAATTGGTGCTGTCTATTTTTAGTCACTGCTCTTCTGTTGATGACCTTTTTTTAACGAAATTTGAGAGCAATCGTACCCAAAGAGTACAAAAAATGTCTAAAATTTATGTACGAAATTAGAAAGTGCGGGAATAAGTGGGTTGGATGGACATGAGCCAGTACCGGGCCTTACATGCTTCTTGTCTATTTTTCCTAATTTCGTCGACTCGTCTGTTGGAGAATCAGCACTCTTTGTTAGTATCAAGTGTGTATACTGCAAATAAATAAACTTCTAGTTAACTATTCTAAGTATTAAGGAAGTAATAAATACAATTTCATGACACATCGTCATCACTCCTAAGTTAAACTGTTGTCCCAGTTGTCTTTTACTTTATTACTCTTGAACTACTTCCTTTTCACCGTGAACATGGGAGGTCCACCCCTAATTTAGACGAGAGAGAGAGAGAGACGCCATGGCACCATACTGAGATGTTCAAGAGAAACTTTTCTTATCAAGTTGGCAGTATCGTGAATTCTGTTCCTTTTGCTTACCATAGTTTATCTTCGCCTATATTCAAAGCCAAATACGGAGAATCGTTTAGCTTCCACTAATTTCAATCTATTTTGCCGTTCTGGTAATGGCTACTGTTATCAGTTAGTTGTACCCTTTTCTGTTTTTTTTTTTAATTTCATATAAAATGTAACATAGTTTATAAACTACGTATGGATACTATAGATTGATATTCCAAGGGTACAATAATAACAAACCAAATCTGATGTACTCCTTTTGATTTGATGCACTAATGTACATATATCAATAAAATGATTATTATTATTATATTGAAAATCGTGTAAACGCTGTATTGGATTTATTTGCGTATACGTGACCTAATGTTCGATTTGAGTCAAGCCGATAAATATTACTAAATAATTTTAATAGTATTGGCTACATAAGTCTGTTTTTAGATTAAATATTAAGCTACTAACGTATTAAATATTTATTTCGAACCGAACATACCTATATAACAATCAATTACAAATTATCTCACAGTCTGTTAACGTAATTTAGAAATTTCTTGACATTAATGTCATAATCAGCAGGATTTTGTTGTCCATGGTCCTTATTTAGAATGTACAGATTTACATTAAACGTATTTGATATTAAAACCTAGAAATATACATTGGAATAATAATACATGTGTTATTGCTTTCGAAAGTAAAACCTACCATATAACTTCTCTTAACATTTTCGTCTTTGGTTATATTAGGGGATAATTTCATAAAATTTATTTCGTCCTTGAATGGTATCGTGCAAACGGGAAATATATCACTTACACTCAGATCCCATATGTGTATACGATTTTTCTTATCTTTTGCGTAAAGAACACACGGTTTGTTTCTTGACCACTCCACAAATTCTATCCCGCTTTCGCTTGCGGCGTCATCACAGTTTGTTAACGTAATCAGTGGTGCTTCTGTGTTTCGCGAAAATAGCGCCATTTTTCCGTTTTCATGCGCAGATAGAATATACAAAGGTGAGAAAGGGCATGTTATTATGCAGGTACTTGGAACTGTCCAACCTTAAAATGAAAAAAAATATATCAATAGAAATCAATTTTTACTCCAAGGCGTGTTTTTAAGTTCCGTTTTGATAAAAAACAAGGACATTTTTTTAACATTTTCATTTTTAGATGAAAGACTAGACCTTAATCTACTTTTCAGTTTCTGCATTTCGTCCTCAAAGAACTTTGCCACCCGATTTGCTACCAACTCTAGCACGGTAGTTTTGATGCCTTCGTAAATCATAGTATCTGTCGCCTTTCTTTAAATGTTCTATTTTCTTACCACTCCAGTGGTCATAACGTTTTCTTCATATACTTCGCAAAGCTGACGATGAATTTTGGCAGAGGTTCAAAACGGTACTTAAAAATACGTCTCGTACATTGACTCGCAGGATATTTTTCATTCTAACAAACGAAACATGTATTAGTGTATTAGTATCTTTTTTCCAACGTATTTACTCGATAATAATAATAATATGAATTTATTGCTGCATACAGTAATGTTTACACAACTTAAAAGAGAATAGAACAAGATTAAACAATGCTAAATACTTCATTAAAATAATCATTTGTATAATATGCCAGTAAGAATTTTGTTTATATCAATTTTAAATTATATAGGATCTACAGTCTTTTGCTACCTAGAGCTAGATTAGTGTCTTTAAGCTCTTTTATCACTATTAGCAGTTTTCACTCCTTTTGCAGGGGTTGGAAGTACTGGTCATCAGATTAGGGCTTACATGATTTATTAACTTTCCGGAGTTTACATTCCTCACCATCAGGTCAATAGCGTTTCCTATTCTTTTATCTTTGCTCTCGGTGTCGGACGATTCTAAATGTCAACAACCCTCCTGATGAGCGGATTCTCCGCTTTACATGTTCGTCTTCACGTGTTTTTAAACAACTCTTTAGAGTTCTTGGTCAGGGTTGGGACGCTGAGGTCTTCTATCTGCATATTCAGGGCAGTCAAGTTCTGAAAGATTTCCAGCCGCTGTAGACGGGAGTTAGCGGTGGAGCTCCAATGTTTGTATAATAGCAGTTTTTTCTATTGCCAAGGGGCTGGTCCTTCCGATAAGAGGGAGTAGGCTACCTCTAGCTCTGATAAATTTTGAACAAATATGACCCTGAGATATTTGTCCGTGGGAGTTTATAAGAGAAGGATCTATCAACGAGTCAAGCGAATGGCCATAGTCTTCGTCTCACTGACTTTTAATTTCCATCTGTCGGTCCATTTGATTGACTTATCCTTCGCCCGCTGGAAATTCCTTATCATGACATTCTCATTGCTGCAGTATAGTAGATTGACTGCAAGTCACCTTAGTGTGTCGCTCACATAGTGCAAAAACTTATTAAGCGCTAGCAATGAGCACTGATGCACCCCAGAGAAGATGCCCAAAAGAAAGCCGGCTTCCATGAGGCGTAGGAAAGATCCTCCCGTATTTGGGGCTAGATATTCCAAAGCAGTTTGAGATTTGGATAATCCTTTATAAACTGTACAAATATTACTTATGGGAATATGAATATGGTACCTTAGTTAACGAAGGTCGCTCTGTATTCCTTCTCCCAAACGTTCAATAACCCTAATTTCTACCATATCCAAATCCTGAATTTATTTACACATTCTCCAGAGAGGTTCTGTATTAAATGGACAGCTGCACAGTGAGAAGTAGCAATGTAATTAATATGAAGGTACCATAACAATTTAGTATCTAGGGTTAAAACTTTGAGCTTAGAAAACTTAGAAAAAAAGTCGTTGGGGATCTGGTAAATAATTTATGAATTCGAACCCCAATTCCTGAATTTTTCACCGAAGTCTGAGACAGTTTCTTGTCTTGGGCGAACAAACGGAACAACTGGAAACGTTCGTTTGAATGCGTCTTTGGTCTAGCAAGCGCGGCACTTAACGCGCGGGTAGCTTTTTTACGCCTAAATCTTTAGTCATTGGTCGGGTTCAGCAGCAAACAGTTGTCAATAGTTACCAGCCCATCTGCTGGACGCTGTGCTACCTACCACTACATCGAATGATAGTTGGGAGCATACGGCCATATCTTATAGCGAGATACTTGCGCTACACATTGTTCTTCGAGTACTTTAACATTTCAAGTATCGGCAGCAGAAATTCGATGCGTTTTCAACTGTTGACGATGTAGCTGTAACGGAAGCCAATATATGGTAAATACGTTCTTTCGAGATGCCCGCAGTCTCTGTTATCTCTCTAAGTTTAATTCGATGATCATTTAGCACTATTTGTTAAACTTTTACGATGTTATCGGTAGCGGTTGCAGTCTTTGGCCGTTCCGAACGAACACCGTCAAGCAAGCTAGTATGACAACGTTTAATTCAATTGGCCAACATTTCACAGTGGCAAATGATGGTGTAGTCTCTGTAAACAGAAGTTTTAATTTGTGTAGAAGTATTGTCTTTTAAATGTAAAAATTTAAACGCCTCGATATTCGATTTTCTTTTAATTTTAAAGAAATACGTCGACTGACACAAACGGCTGTTACAATAAGAAATGAAGATACAATATGGTTAAAATTTTCAAAAGTATCTTTCAACGCAATTATATTACCAGAATATTTTTGATGAGTACCCTTGTAGGAGTGTCATTACCGTGTTTTGACACCATGTTTGGGCATTTTCGTAGTTGATCGATGAATATGAAACGTACATAACAACAAAATAGAATTTGGGAACACTGTTTACAGTGAGAACTGCCAACCAGATTAATTAATAGATTACTCCGTGGTGCGGATATTGTCGATACTTTTGTGTTGTTTGCCATACTACGCCACAGTCCTTGCTATCATTATTGATCTCTTATAGATCTTATTGCTAGTATGCTTGAAGTAACATCTTGGCACACTCGATGTAGTTCATTTTGTAAGCCCAAAATATTAATATTAGACTAGCACCAGTAGCTACTAAAAACTTATGAAAAAAATATGGACGGCTCAATTTGAAAAATAAAGTGGTTACGGGTGACCTAAGAGGCTAATCATAATGACAAAATCCTATGTATAATATCACCCCAATTTTACGGGCTTTTATTTACAATTTTTTATTTCCGTAGTATCTGAGTAAATACATAAAAGAATAGATGTGTAGCTGAGTTCACACTTCGCGAGGCAGCCTTGCCAACAATTTGTTTCGGCCTTTGTCGAATGAATGGCGAGGCACGTCTGCAAGGTAAGGAGAGCCAGCTCAGCACATGGCAAGGTAAGCCGGTTTACCGCGGGGCAAACATACCGACGTACCTTTCACGCGCGACCAAAAACTGACTGCGCGAAGTATGAAGGCAGCTTGAGATACCTCCCATCAGGGTTGGTTGGCGCACTGTGGCTGTGGAACTACAGAAACGCGCTTCAATTTTCTCTAGTATTTTTTTTTTATCAAGAACAATGCACGTGATATGCAACAGAAATACACAAGGGAATTGAAGCCTTGTCCCTGGCCTCATCTTTAAGCCACCACCAGTCGCTTGTGCAGCATCCATAAACCTAAATAGCATATTTACCAGCAGAGTATTTTGACGGGTTCGCTTTGGTCCCTGTTGTACTAACAATATGAAGTATTTGTCCATAATTAGTCGATATAAAAATATGATTTACATCCAAGTGATGTGTCACCATGTTAGTACACTGTAAGTGTGACAGCTGAGGATATAACTGCTTGAAATCACATTGCAGGTTCTTCTGTAGACGTATTTGTTTATCTGTTATGGTTTGCAATACAATTACAGTCCAAATTATGAAATAACCAGTTTCATCTAGCGAATACACCTACGACAAATCGTTTATTTAAGCGTTTAGTAGAGATGATGAGCTGAAATAGAATGTTCAAAGTCTCGAGGAAGTTATTCTAATAGCATATTCCATTGGACTACACTAGAGTGCATTCGGAGTTTGCAATTTTACTTGAAAAATTCTGGATCGGGCAGTTGCAATGGAACTAACTCCTGCGCGGTGCGATTTTGTATGTCATGTTTAAAGTTCGCCACTTTCCGTGCGTTTCACGGGCGTCGGTGTGGGAGAGGTTAAGTACATAGATTATAATTGCCTTTGTTGTATTTGTAAACATCAGCTGTCGGACATATTGCTCTAGACCGACTCTTGCTCCTTTACAGCGATAAAAATTGCTCCGGGTACAATTTTGACTGCTCTGACTTTACTAATAGAACACAAATTATTTATTTATTTACTTCAAGAAGTCGATCGCCCAATATGCACAAAAAGTGCCCAATAACAGGATAATACAAAGTAAAGAAAATACGCATTACAGCTAAGCGGTAACTATATACATATACGGTGTGACCCATTTGACATAGAAGCACCCATTTTGCATTTAAATCAAGCAATTTTTTAAAATCATAGTGGATTAAAAAGTCTACTTGCACAAAAAATGTCAAGAGTTCATCTATATTTTCAAGGCATACTATGATTACTTTTCGAAATTGAAAATAGCAAAAATTGATTAGCGATTTTTTTATTAAAAATCTGATTCCACTACCGAATTCAAAAGGTCCCGAAAAGATATTAACTAGATTTTCATTGAAATATGTTTATTAATAAAAAAAGATTATTAATGATTTTGAATGTAAATATCATATCGGATATTTTGCGGCTGTTTTAGTAATATGCAAAAGAGAACCTAACATTTGCTCTAAGTTTCCGAATATGCAACTCCCGTTCCCAGTATACTCCGAATGCTCCAAAATTACCGATGCTATAAAAGAAAAATTACTTGACAAATGAAACCTCTTTTTCAAGAAAATGCTCACACAAAGTATATAGTAACTAAGAAATCATGTGGTGTATTCTTCTCTAAAAACAAAATAATAATGTTCACCAAACAACGAAACAATCTCTGGCCTACTTCTAACAAAAAATTACTTACTGTGAGTTATGATGTTAATTAATAGCTTCATTCGCAGTAACGATTCCGAACATATTCCGAATATTAACTTTGTCCACGCAACACATTCCTTATCGATACTGAATGAGTACGGAACCAGTTGGGGATTGACCGTCGAGCGCATACTCGATTATGTCGCGAACGATTTTTCCCCAATCTAGGGATTTTTAACGTGGCAAAAGGGAAGATAGCTTTTTATTAAATCTAGAGATATTTAAAATTCTAAAAATGAACTTTTACAAAAATACATTTTAAAACGTTTATTCTGTACGTTTCAAATCATTAAGTTCGTTCGTTTTGGTAGCAGTGTCATGCAGTGAAATGCATGCCTAAGCACAGTCATATTTTTTGTTCAGTTTGGTTGGAAAACAAACAAAAAAAATGTTACTTAATATGTCATTTCAAAGAATGATTCGATAGCTCTTTTAGTTATGTATATTCTAAATATTGGTGTGTTGCACCAAATAAATTAAATGATTTAGATCGTGAATGGCGCCAGCTGTGGAATAAAGAAACGGAAAGGTTTAAGCATCTAAGCATTAGGGAATTTTGGACAAAAGTGTCTCAAACAAAATATGCTGACAAAACGTACATATCTTCTAATTTTGTACTCGATGTTACGTGTTTACCGCATTCGGGCGCAACGGGAAAAAAATTGTTTTCGGAAATAAAGTCAAACAAACCGGAAATACGTAATCAATTATTCACAGAAGCTTTAAATGGAATCCTTTTTTTTTTGGAATATTATTATTATTATTATTGTTATTATTATTGTTATTATTATTGTTATTATTATTCTTATTATTATTCTTATTATTATTCTTGTTATTATTCTTATTATTATTCTTATTATTATTCTTATTATTATTCTTATTATTATTCTTATTATTATTCTTATGATTATGATTATGATTATGATTATGATTATGATTATCATTATTATTATTATTATTATTATTATTATTATTATTATTATTAATCAATTATTAATCAAATATACTATCACCACCAATGAGTGTGCACTCGTTTCTGCAGGCTTAGTTATGATGTTTCCAATATTATATCATAGAGTATAGAAGCTTGCAACAAATTCTAGGGAAACAGGTCTAGGAACGGCCCATCAGGTAACACAGTCGTTATTGCGAATAAAGTTATTACAATATGACTTTTAGTATCAAGATTAATAGGGAAACATACTTAAAATTAAATAATATAGGCAATTTCAGTTGCAGATAACATTTAATATGTGTGTTTTCGTTATTTGTATTTATTAATAATAGTGTAAATTGTAATGATTCATTGTAATTTGTGTTGATACAAGCTTATCTTTATTTAAAACATGTTTTCTTTTTTCTTTGGGAATTTTTCTAAAATTTAGACAAAAATATTGATGACATCTACCGAAAAATGTTTCAACTATCGGGCTGGCAGCACTGATTGCAACTGCAGGTGGTACCTTTGGCAAATTTAGGACCGTAAAAGAAATTAAAAAGGAAATATAAATATTTGCAATATAAAAAATTATATTATTGCCGTATAGGACATTATTTTTCAATTTCGCAATTTTAAAAATACGTATGAATGATGTCATAACTAATAGAGACAAAACAATTCAAACTTTCAAATAAAGAGACAAAGTAATAGCACTATTTTTATTATAGTGATGATATAAGATCAATTTATTGTTACGGTGTTGTGATATATTTGTGTGTGTATTTCCGCTGAAATTTTGGATGATTAATTTTGAAAGTACAGAAGTGTAAGTACAACTTAAAAGTATAATGTAGCCTTTACAAAATGAATAATAAACAATACTAACCTGACAGTTGCATGTATCATTCCCTATAAAGTTTTCATCAGCTTCAGTAATTTCTATGGATACAATTTTTGCAGTGTGCCCTATATTTACATTTGTTATGTAGGATGGTGGCGTAGTACTTTCGAATGAGTGTATGGTTTGGTCTTGTAAGTTCCATACTGCGATAGAACTATGTAAGGAAATGAATATGGAAAGATTAATATTACAAAATTCATGAATTATTTTACCCGTCATTGATGCCTCCATAAATATGTTGCCCTGAAAGGACACTACATGTTAAGGTAAAATGAGTTTTTATACAATGCTCTGGATTATTCGGATCAGAAATTTTCCAAATGCAGAGAAATGAATATGTCTTAGCGCTATGAATTGTTATTAATTTAGTTGTATTGCTTGCAAAATGTGCATATACAACTGGTATATTGTCTAAGTGTGTAAGTTTAGTATTAAAAGAAACGTATCTTTCGCTGAATGGTATCTGGTATGAGTTCACTTCTATATCGTTGCAATGTTTTTGTTGGGATATTTCTTCGATTAAATGAAGGATGATGTCGCTTACCGATTTAATGAAATGTCTTAAACTATGTTTGTTGTACTGTATTTCATTTAAATTTGTTTCTGTAATGTCATTTCCAACACCTAAAGTTTCTTGTCTGTATATTTCCATTTTGACATTGTTTTTCTTAATTTCTGATAGTTTAATTGGATATTGTGTCCATTTATTTGTATAATCTTTCTTAATCGTTTGAATTTCAACTGACATATTATCATAACCTGTTTGAACTGCTGTTTGTAATGTGTTATTATTACCAAATCTTTTAATATATTGATAGTATGGTATACTTTCCATTTCAAATATTGTAAACATCTGCATATCTAATTTAATCATACCAGCTAGCTCTTCCCCACGTCTCTGTTTCATTGTTAGAGATTTTATCTGGTTTTGTTTCTTTTGTGCCTCTAGAAAATTAATGAATTGTCCACTTTTATCAATTTTACCATCTTCGAAACCTTCATCAGATAACGAAGTAAGATTGCTTCGATTAGGTTCAGTAAATGACATTTTCGTTTCATTTTCATCTATACTGTCTAACACTTGAGTACGCCTTGCTTCGGGTAAGTCAAAATTACCAGAATCTAACTTGCGTTCTTCATTGATTTCAGTTATATTTACCCTAACTGGGATTTCTTCTTCTGTTGATGACGTTTCTGATATCATAACAGATTCTGCAGATGATGACGAAACATATTCTTCGAAATCAGATTCATATGAATCAAAATCATCTTCGTAATCATCAGGATCAGGTTTTGGCGCTTTTCTAATAGTTGCTGTTTGTGGCCGACTCGCAAAATTCTCTAGAGAGCTACATTCCGAATCATTTTTTAATACTTTAACTTCATTTGGAGTTAATGTCCTTGTTTTGTGACGTTCTCTATTATCTTTGGACTCTTTAGGTGATTGTTGTGCTGCTTTTACTACGTTTGTGTACATCTGTTTAGTGTTGGGAAAATATTGCACTTTCTGCACTTGATTTCCAGATCTATCCGATACTTGTCTCTTATTTGAAATGGTAGAATTACTTCTCGTTTCGGTTGACTTAACTGGTGTGACAGAATTAAATGACTTAGTGGCTGAATGATTAGATTTATCCGTAATTTTAGATTTATTTTGATTTGTCTTTAATTTGTCAATTGTCCTTGTTTTTAATTTATTCTTATCGTCATCTTTTTTACTTTCCTCTTTTTTATCTTTACTTTTTTCTGTTGATTTGGTGGTAAGTTTTGTCTGTCGTTTACTGGCATTCTACAAAGGCAATTTTTATTTTTATGAAAAATACCATGGAAATACTTACCTGATTCCTATTAGACATAACATAAAATTGTTTGACTTTTAACGACACAAATCTACCGTGCCAAACATTACAAACAAACAGGTTTCTGTAGAAATAATCAATAATTTTCTAGTCTGATACACGCAATGTATGTGTAGTAGCATTAAATTAAGCAAATCAATAGCGTAGAAAAAAAAAACGAATATATAACAAAATCTTTATTAAATATTAATATCACAGTAAAATATTAATATTTCTTACAGATAAAAATATTTAAAATTATTTATTCTAAAACATGTTTATTCTAAAAATACTATAAAATAATGAGATATACAGTGCTAATTTAGATGGCACAAATTGAATTGAACTTGAGATTTCTTGTTGGCAAGGTTTTATTTTTGTAAGGAGCTCTTCGTATTGTCTGGGCATATTATCGTAGTTCCTAAGCTTTGGCGTCTTTTGTAGTCTTACTGTGTTATCATTGAATAGTATGTCGTGCTTTCTATCGAATTCTCCATACATGGTGAACATTCTTGTAGATTCTTTGAATCTATTACCAAATAAATTATCTATCTCTAGAAAGACATCTAAAATATCCTTGTCTCTCCAAGCGGTAGTATTGCGGGAAACCATAGCTTGCCCAGCTGGCGACCAGCTCAGGTGGCAAGGTTCATGTTCACATATGATGCGGAAATCAAATTTGGCATTCTCTTTATCTGTAACAAAGGTTATAAATATATTTTTTATAAGGTAGTAGTAAGTTTATTCTAAATTAAATAGAAAAAAAAAAAGAAAAGTGATCTTCAGTTTTGATTGTTTTACAAATCCCTTGCCCGGACCACTCGTGGCATGCGCTCTGTTAATTTGGTCAGAGTTTCCGCGGAAATATTGTTCCATTCGGCTTGGAGGATTCGCCACGGCTGTTCTTTCGAGGTTAGACAGACTTGTCTTAATCGTCTGTCTAGCCCATCCCACAGTAACTCGATGGGGTTCAAATCTGGACTCTGCGGAGTCTTGCAAAATAATCTCCTCTGCTCGAGAGGAGAGATAATCTTTAAAGATCCATGCCGTATATTTGCCCAATCAATCGCAATCCTGATGTTACAGCATTCTCCTCCAGTATGTGTTAATACATTTTTTTGGGTATAATTCCGGCGATTTTCACGAGATCTTCGGTCTCCGCACTGCTGAAACAACCCCAAACCATTACTGAACCACCATCGTGTTTTACTGTGGGAAGGACACAATCACGCAATATTCCCTCGTTTCGGCCCACTGTAGTGGCTTTTGGCGGTTTCCACGACGGAGTACCGGTTATCTTAAGTGGTGTTTAGTTGTAGTTACAGGAATCAGTGGCTGGCGTCCCCTGTTCATTTCCGCTGCGATTTCGGGCGTCGTCAATCGCCGATTCCGCTTACTTAGTACTTTAAGGAGTCGATCTTCTGCACACGTTTTGTCATTCTTGATTGACCTGGGCGATTCCGGTCTTCCAATGTTGCGGTGTCTCGGTAGTGGCGAATAGTATAATGTACTGTAGATTTTGTCACCCGCAATTTTTCCGCAATCACACGCACAGAATGTCCTTCCTGATGCAATGTGAGGCTAGCCAATCGCTTTTCTACAGTTTTTTTTACATTTTTTAAATATTATTTTCACAAACACAGCAATTGGACAACCGTATCGAAATTAATTGAAGCAGAATGATTCACAGTATGTGAAGTGTGTATGATAAGAATTACTTCCTATATTACAACTAGAGACGGACAGGTAACATTTTACGATCCCGTAGACCCATCCCCTCTACTGTAAACATGTTTGTTGGTTGTTTCTAATGACTTCATTACGTGCTATTAGGATAAATTGAAATTTATCTCTATAAATTTTTTTTTAACGAGGATTTCCGTCTTAAATACTTTATTGTATCCTAGCTTGGTTGTACAATTGTTGTTTAGTAATACCAAGAGTATTGAATATTGAAAAGTTTGATTTTTTTAAATTCTAATAGCTGCCCTAACTTCAATGGACGGTAGTGTAGTTGCCCTAACAAAAATTATAGTTGAATTTAAGTATTGGTGTCACATATTTTACTGTAAAATACACATTTTCTTAAATCCAACTAGATTTTTTGTTAGGGCAACCACATATGTTGTTAGATTGAATAATTTAAAAATACAAGGGTTGCTGTCCCAAAATTTGTCTCTGTGTATGAATTAAACTAACGAGGAATTTACTATAATCATTGATTAACTTTCTAAAATAAAAAATTAGGAGACTCCCAAATGAACTTCCGTATTTTACACCCATAAAAGCTAACCTTCCAAAAATTATTACATGCCTACACACAAGAGGAAACTACTGTTCAAATTTCGTGTTCATGACTTCAATTGTTGTGGCTCTGCATTTATAAGTCAGATAATTAGGGCTTCTCTCTGTATAAAATTATTAATCTTGTTTACTTAGGAGGAAAAGCCAGGCCGAGACACAAGTCGAGGCAAAATGACGCGGAGTCCGAAAATGTGGCTTTTCCTCCCTTTCCTTTTCCTAGTGAAGGCAGTGAATACCTCGTCATTTAATTTGCTGCCAACAAAATCGAAAGAAAATTATGAATATGCCTACAATTGCTCTATGGATTATTGGAAGAAAAAAAGACGGATGCTTTTTCTGAAAAAGTTGTTGGCATACTTCTTAGAGCTTTGTTTAAAGATGAAATCTTCAACTTTGTGAGCTAATTATTCAATGTTGAAATCAATCCTTGCAATTAAATATGATGTGGATATATCCAAAACTTCGTTCATTTTTAAAAAGGAAATATGAAGGTTACACCCCAACAAAAATCGACATTTTAACAAAAGAGGAAATTAACAAATTTGTACAGAAAGTTTCAGATCAAAAATATTTAATGATTAGTAGGTAATTAGTTGCAAAACTCGATTTATTTGTAGGTTGCTGAAATATTCGGTATTTCTGAAGCGCATAGAAAGGATGAGTTTGTGAAAGTAACTATACTAGATGTAGAAGAGCTACAAACTAATTTTTTAATTAATATACCTGACTCTAAAACTAATAAACCAAGATCATTTGTAGTTAATGACATGTATTTGAATGTCTACTGGAAGTATGTATCTTTAAGACAGAAAACATGCCTAGCATCAGATTTTTTTTCAAATACCAGAACGGAAAAGTTTATAGACACACTGTAGGAATACATCAGTTTAGAAAAATGCCTAAAATAGTTGCTGCTTATTTGAATTTGCCAAATCAGGCAGAGTATACAGGCCATTTCAAAAAATGTGTCATACATGCCAATACATTTCAATATTTCAACGATTTGCGGAAAACGTATATTATAGGTGGCGATGAACATTCTAACGTTCTTATATCAGATGAAAAATCCACCATGTATGAAAGTGGGAGAGATACGTGTAATAAATAAGTATTGTAATGGACATACATTTGTGATCTGTACAGTGCATATCAAAGGCAGATACGATGACATAATTTACGACAGTTGTTTCTTTTTTTCCAATTTTAACATTAATTAAAAAAAAATCAGCGCTACGTAAGCCTATTTTTAATTTTTTCTAAACCACATAGACGTGAACTAAATTACATACTATTATCAACTACAATGAAATCATATACCAAAATTGCCACCAGCTCCCTTACTATGACGTCTAATGCCGTTAAATATCGCCTCGTTATTTGATATTTATTTAATTCTGAGTCGGTTATAGTTTGTGTGTAACAGATTTGGCTGTTTGACGTTTTAATAACTGCACAAGATTATATATTTTTTCCCAGCCAGTTAGAAAGTGAATCTTTCATACTTTACTTGAGGTAGGAGTTTTATTTCGTCACCTAGGTAAGAATGTAAGTGATGTTATTTGTATTATTATGTTCTAATTGAATAAATGGGATTGGCTGGGGAAAAAATGTATTCAATTTCGTTAAAAAAGTGCTCTTGCAGTCCTAAGGTAATTACTCTAGATCTGCTGTTTTTCCAGCCAGTCCAATGTTATTTGTTAATAATGTCATATTTGGTCACATGGAAACATACCGCTTGCTTTCTTGTGTAGGTAATAAAATAAAAATTTATTACATCAAATGAGGCATGAAAGATTTCAACTTTCTCACCGGTTGCGAAAAAAATATTTTCTGTATGGTGGTACATCTTAAATTTAAAAGGGCCGTTTGAGAAATTTATAGTAGATGGAGTGATTCCTTATATATAGTATTGCGTACTAAAATTTAAAAACCAGTCTTTTATAATCATGAGATAAATATCTCAATTTATAAGTAATTACATTTTGAATGCAATTATTGTTTTCCATATACGTGAAACGTATTAAACATTAACGATACGTACCCATAACATATGTCCTTAGACTATTTCCGGATACAAACGCGACATCGCAAACACCATTCTTAACAGAATCTAAGGCTCCTACATCGTCTCTAATACCATTAGCATTGCACAGTTTTCCAAGTTTAGCGCTGTAGTTCTGTGGAATTCCAGGTACACAACTGTCACTGAAAAAGTTTGCAAGAGCCTCTTCATACGGACACGTTGATATTAGCTTTCTTTGACATAATTCGTCGACGACAGTATTCCATGAAACTCCATCGTATATTGGGAAACATGCTCGTTTACCTTTGAAATCGGCAAACGTTTTAATTTTGGAGAGCCTATTGACTACTGGTACAGTTAGATATTTTCCGTCATCGTTAACAGTTTCGTAGAATAAAGTCTTCAAATTGTATTGTCTAAAAAAAAGAGAATTTATAATAGATACGGCAATGAAAACTCTAACGATTTGATCGCATCAATATTGTTATAGTCTTATCGATGGGAATACTGGTAATCACAATGTGAAAACTTGTTGATAATTTAACAATTAAAAGGTTCCATGGTGACTGTGTGTGAGTTGTTCATAATAATAATCTAAACAGTGCTACCAGTTTCGTACGAGATACGCTTTTCCTCAGGCAAGTTGATGCCAAATGTGTAAGCTCAATCTGTGACACCCTGTTAGAGTTATGATATTTGTAAAGGATATACATTATTTATTCTTTTTGTAAATAAATTATGTGTACATTAAATAAGTCTAGAATTAGTTTTTATTTATACTAAATATAATTTTAAATTATTTTTTGTTACAATTGTTTAAGTTAAAAATAGAAAAACGTAGTAGTAGAAAAATGTTATAAAACAGTAAAAAGTTTGGTCAAAATATTAAATCAAATTTTGGTTGCAAATTTCGCCACTTAACAATTACCTTGAAGAATGAGTTTATAGAATAATTTCTAAAGTTGCTGTACGTTTGAATTAACTCTGTTATATGCTAAAAAAAATTTTCGAATTAGAGCATCAGTAGCCGAATATCGAACTTAAGATGAGTTGTTAAACAGTGTTCTAACTTCAGCTCATCACAATCTCAAATTTAGTAAACTAACTAATAACTAATTAATAGTGTAGGTGCTTCGAAGATGAAATACAAATGCAGAACAATCAACTCAAAAAACTTGCCATTTTTATTTCAAGCAACTAATGACTTTATGCCAAAGTGCAATTGTTTGGCACATTTGGGTTAAACTGCTCATAAACCTGAGCTTCTGACATGAACTTCATTTGTTTTCTGCAACATGTGTTTGCAGTATACTAACTTCTGGTTTTGTAAATGGCAACAATCGTTTAATTTTTATTAAATCAAAAGATTGATAATTCTGAAATACATAAACAGCGAAAAGTAAGATATCAAACGTTGCTTAACTTCTTGGCAGAAGCAAAGACTGTAAAAACTTCGTGGAAGGTTAAGGATTTGCTTCTAACTTTTGAATCGTCCCGTATTGTTGGCTGTTAATACTCAGTAAGCTTGATGATTCATAAAAAAGTTATTTTTTATTATCTTTGAATAAACAACGTTTTGATGTACTATCCCATATATCTAAATATAGGCCGATTTATTTTTGACTCCCACCATGGCCTTAAGGTCTCATGGCAATTTTCGATCTTCTATCTAACAGTGTAGTTTCGGTTCTTTCTGGTCATCATCAACTTTCGTATTTCTTATCGGCGTTATATAGGAATTTAACACCATCAGAAGAAGGTTTTGTTTTTTTCTGATTTCAACCATTTATGTTGACAAAAGTTTTTGATGCGTGTTAGTTGATGAAGAATGAAACAAGGTAGCAATGAAATTTCAAACTGTTAAACATTTCTATTATCGTTCATTAGTAGCAGAAAAGCGCCATACACCGACGAAAAGAAAAGATATATGTGAAATACAATAGCGAGTACAAGATTAATTATACCCAGATCGACAACAGTCACATTGTACCATTTTTACCAGATCTTGACAAAAACTTGAGAATGCATTGCTTAATAAGCCGCCTAATTTTTATGTTAGAAATTTCAATGAAAACTAACAGGATATTACAGTGAAAGTCTTCTTTGTGGACAATTCTCATAAGCGGACACACCTTACGACCGGACAATATTTCTGGAATCAATTTTTTCCTTGCATATTTCTATGTAAAACTTGTCCTGACAAGTGAAGGCTCCGTCGGATACTATCGAAACGGACGCGGACGGGTAATTTAACCCGACAGACAAAAAAAGGACTTCAGGAGCGGACACGAAGCTTCGAAAACGAACGGTATTTTACCCACGATCGAGACATGTTCGGGGGATTCCCATTTTTATATTTGTAGCTTCTTCGGTAGCTGCGGTACTTCACCCAAGATTGAGTTGGGTGATATTCCTTTGCATTGATACAGTGCTCTCAATTTGCTTTAAGCGTTAGTTGGTGTGTGAAAGTCGTGGAAGATGCGTAAAACAAAAACGTGGTGCCTTCAGAAGCTGCTTTAAGACAAAGAATGGAAGTGAGTTGCTGAGTAAGAACAGTGGAATGTTCACCGATTAGGTCAAAGGTATGTTTATTACAAAAAGAAGAGTAAACTTTCAAAGCATCCGCTTAGGATGTACTGATCTATTTTTGCCTTTTTATTGCTTGAAAGCTTACCATTCCGGAAGTTTTTAAATTGGCTAGAGAACTAATGATTTTGCTTCGGAAATTTCAGATTCAACATAGGCAAAATTTAGACCGCGGAAATTATAAAACACGAGGAAAGCATTCATAGGCGGTGGTAATCAGGTGAAGATTTGAATAAAAAAAGCAGAAAATTAAAGGGAGAGCCAGCACAGATTGATAAAGTATGTTTCGAGTGGTTCATTCGTGCTAGAAGCCAGCATATTCCCATGTCAGGACCACTAATAAAAGCCAATACCAAAGAGGTAGTTATAGAATTAAGGTGTGAAAAGTTTAGCACATTTGATGGGCGGCTGCGAGTGGAGAGAGAGGTATAACATTAGTTCCAAGTGCATCTCGAATGAGTCACTGAACGTTAATCAAGAAGATGTGATACAGTTTTTGTTGTCGGGACTGTTAATGGGATATACACCAAAGAACATTTACATCGCAGACGATAGTGGTCTGTGCTTTCGAGCTTTATCTGATAAAAATGTATTGGGGATAAATTGTCAAAGAAATATTGACCATTTTGTTTTGTGCCAATATGCTAGACAAAAAGAGAAGGTTTTAGTAATCGGAAAAGCTGGTCGATCACGGGCGTTCAAAAATGCGCCACTTGGTAGTTTGCCGGCCACATGGGAGTCAAATAAAAAGGCGAAACCTTGTCAACATGTTATACACGGTTAAATCAAGGAAAAAAAACTTTCTGACGGTGTCAAACTTCAATATGATGCCAATAAGAAATAGGAATGTCTCCGGTTTTCCTTTGCAAGGCCAAATAAAGGTTCTAGCAAACACAAAATTTAGTAAACCTACCCTTCAATTATGCCTCCAATAAAAAGCGAGATCCCCATGGTGGGGGTCGAAAATGAGTTAGCTTGTATAAGGAACGTTCATAAACGAAGCTTCATATTGATATCATTTCTCATTAGTCTATTACTTACCTTTTTGCTGTATTTACATAATCCGGATGGACAATCACAACGTCAGCGACGTTTCTCTGAATAGCATCCATGCAATGTGTTGCATTATCAGCTTTCAGGCAGTCTATATCGGGTTCTAATCCGTGAACTGCAGCTGCTTCCCTCATCCAACCGCACTTATATTGAGACGGAATAGACGTAGTACAAACCCTGACCGTTCGAGGTGGATGGCAACCGGTAAAACTATTCGCGCTTAGATATCCCGGTATATGTGAGAGATAGCTGTCTACATCTGGCGTTCCGTCTAGCGTGTATATCTCTAGGTGGTAGCCAATAACTTCCAGTAGATCGAGTAACGATTCTTCCCAGCCAGGAGTGTGACTTATGTTAGCTATGACCTTTTGAATTTCAGCTGCATACACCCTACAATTTATATTATTAAAAATATGATAGTGATTAGGAAACATTGAGTAAATTTATTGAGACGAAGAAACAGACAATAAAATGCATTTTGTGAATGGTTATTAATTGGAAAGATGGCATCGATGATTAATGTTTTAGAGGTTTTTTGATTGTGAACGTTTAACATGAACATAAGCTCTGTTAAATATTGTTGCATTTTCCATATATTAATATTAAGATATATTTTCTATATCTTAATATTGATATATCATTGAAAAGATACTATAAAGTATCAATTTTGATCAGTGTAATTGTTTGTTTTAGCCAAAGACGTACAGATACGTGATTTTTTCTGGAACTGTTCCGTTTTTCTGGAAAGGTTCCGTTAGTGTATATCCACGGAATCAACCCTGTTAGAATTGGTTAGATTAATGATTTACAATTGGCGTAAAAGACAATGACAGGAAGTCGTTTAAACCAAAAAATGTTATATAAACGACAAAACAAACTACATTGATGCTTTCAACAATCATAATTATGACACAGGTATATTATTAGTGACAGTGAGCATATTGAAAGTGATTGTATATATACATCCATGATTATCTGGTGCTTTGATTATTAGAAAATACAATGAAATACATACTTGTTCGCTGCAACTACCGACCAAGGTTGAGCTGCCCATGGGCAAGGTTTTGTTGTATTTAACGGTTTTACTGTATTATCTCTACACAGAAATTTGAAGTTGGTCCATTCGTCGCTTCTATTCTTATTATCGAGGTCGAATTGCAATCGAACTTGTCTATATGTTGTCCAACTAATATCGCCAGTCCCATCTTTAAGGCACAGCAAGGAACCGCTACTACCATAGTATTTATCGTCTTTTGAACAAACTAACGGATTACTACATGCTTTGCAGAGATTTTCATATTTTTGTTCTGTAAGTAATAAGGAGGGAAATAAATTTAATACTAATCCAAGTCTTACTATATACTCAGTTCACGATCAGTGTCTGGATCATTCACCCATGGACCAGGTTTGCAGGCTGACTTGAAAAATCTTGAAGATGAGCGTATCCTATTTTCAGGTACAGTCCGCTGTATATCACAGGACTGCGGGCGGACAATTGTTGATTCCAAAAACTAGAAAATTAATAAAACACTAATGTCAAATACTAGTCTATTACTGTTGTCTATGTACGCGGTGGTATCTAAACATTTTCGAAATTTGAATTCCACGCGAATGGACCCAGTTGCAATTAAACTATATCTGTGTGTCCAACAAATGTAGTAAACACGAGATTTTCTAAATTTACATGATAGTTATTGCAAATTTACGCAGCAATTCTCAAGAGTACCGGCATAAATTAAACAGAACACAGCGTTTAGTATGTCTCGGCGTAAACATGACGACAACCTCGGCCGCCGCACTGGATACCCTGCTTAACCTGTTGCTCCTGCATGTGCTGGTAAGGGCAAGGGTCTGGCAGAGTTAAAGTTCGCTTTACTTTCCGTGCGCTTCACAAAGTTAGCAGTTACTAGACAGACTCGTGTTTATTCGTCTTATGAGAGCCTACAGGTTTCCCCGAGAGCCGACAAAACGCGAGTCTGTCCAGTCTCTGTTAATTTCGTGAAGCGCACGGAAAGTGGAGAACTTTAATCATGTGAATCGCAGTATGCGATGGAAAAAAGTAGAGATGGGCATGCGTCCATTTTTAACATAATAGATGAAATTCCCATATTAAGTGCCAAACGCAATTCCCACTGGGCGTGCAGCATTGTGAAAATCTACGAGGAAGTCGCGCAGACGAGAGAATAGTGGGTACAGAGGAAAGTTAAATTGTCACTGACGGATCTAAAACCCATTTTTGCCAGCATTGGGAAGCTCGCAAGTGGAAATTTATGTAGCTGTTTGATATGCTCAGGAACGGTTGGAACCTTCATTGGAAAGAACGAGATTTTTATAGTAACCGATAACCAAGCGGCTTTAAAAGCATTTAGTGCGTTCGAAACAACGTTGGGAATGGTATGTTAGGGGAAAAGAATATATTAAAACTGAGTACCCTCGCATACCAACATGCTAGGTAATAAACAAAAAGCAGACCGACTAGAAAAGAGCGGTAGTGCACTCTCGCTGGCTGGCTTTGACCCTTCTTTGGGATCCTTTTGGAGATGGCTAAGGCGGAAATTGAAAAACAGGTACGTCAGTAGCACGAAAACATTGGAGAGACAAACCAGGAAACTTGCATTCAAAGGCAGACGCAGTAGCTTAGGGACACGAAAAATTAACCCGGGAAAACTTGTAAACATAGGGGCGAAGAAAATTCTGAACTCTTTAAAGGACACAGAACTCCTACGGGATTAAGAAAATATTCGGAGCACACAATAGGTCACTTGTCTGCACTGCAGGGATCCGCTAAGGACCATCTCGTTGTAATCATAATAATGATATTGCAAATTTATCATCTTGTGTTCTTGTTGTATTATTATCCATTTTCAATATACTCACGTTTGTTAAAACCTCCGACACGAATCCATTGGTTTCATATCCTGGGTGACACATTATTTTGTCTTGAAGATCGTATGTGGAAGTGATTCCTGACGAATCGCTTACTACGGCAACTATTTGTTCTTCGTATAATTCTGGAAGTAAGAAAATGTGAAAGCTAAGTCGTCAATCAGAGGCCAAAACTGCCATTATTAATGAGCGCTATTTGTTTGTAGATTACGTATTGGGATCTACGGATTCGAGAATTACAAAATGAAGAATAAACGCAATGTATTCTGCCGTTTTGGTTCTTGTTAAGTTAGAATATTTAAAATTAAAAACCCATGTCAACTTTGTATTTTCATGCAAAAAGTGTTAGCTAAATTCAACATCTACCTTTTCTATTCGTTCTCTAAGATTTTTATATATTTATTTTATACTTAAAGAAGAGAAATAACGCATCAGTACCGGAGACTAAAGTAAGCGAAAAATGATTTGTATGGATGAATAATTTTTTTTTGTTCGATTTATTCCGGTATGCCTCGTTTCGTTATTCTACTACAATATTGATTGAGATTTTAATTATATTGTTTTAATATTTTCATTTTCATCATTCTTGTACATCCTCCACATATTACGCTTCATGTAGCTCATCTGATTGCTCAAATTCCAATTTTCTTAATTTTTTTGAGACCCCGGCGGAATTATTACGATGTTGGCTAACGTCGCAAGTAACATGTTCAACACATTAACTACATTAATCGCTGCCTAACTACAAAATTACACAGCAAAAAACTCTTGTAATATATCGTTTGAAACTGCTCTCTGTATCCATTACGATAAAGGTCTACGTGACAGAACAATGTCTGTATTAGCTTAATGTTTGACTATCTAAATTTGTTATACAGTACCGTTTTCTACGTAAAAGCGACTTTACTTTTGATAAATAAAAAAAAAGAAATAACAAAAATGGGGTTATGAGGTACCCAATCGCCCGTTGTATATTTTCTTTGAAAATAATCAAATCTTTGGAATGTAATATGTAATATACTTCTAAAGTAAATATGTTATGGTTATAGTACAGTTTCTGGCGTATACCAAAATTTAAAAATCATGCCAATTTTTGGAGGAGGCTGTACCCCAAAATCGGGTGATCCATCCGTGAGAAAAGTGTTGTTCTATATATCAAAGTACTGTGTGAGTCTCTACAGTTTCATTGGAATCTGAATTTTGAAATAAATTTGATCATATCTTTGTCCCAGCAGTAATTACAGAATAGCCAGGACCGTGAAGTCACTCAAAAAATAGTTTCGATTCTTATCCATCTAATTTATGATGAAAGAAAGTCTTATATTCCGGTCAAGAGATCATATGCAATTGATATGTTATATTTTTATATATAATATGGTTTGTGAATATAAAATTTATTCTAATAGGTACTAACCTGACAGCGAATTTCGTAATTCGTTTGTTATGAGAATGGCGTTTTCAGTATTGCTTGCAGCGATTAGGTCTTCTGGACTAAATATGGAGAAATCGGCCATATTTTTTCTTAGTTTTCTTAAGCAATCGAATCTAAAATAAATTTCAGTCAGTATGTAATATGTAATTGTTGACATTTCATTCTATATTATTTCTATGATATTCTTTATAGCAACAAAAGTACAGTACAGATAAAATATTTAGGTACGGCAGAGTTCAACTACTAAATTGTAAAACCAAAGTCTACCAATTAGAAAGGCTAAAAGGCTAGAAAGGCCTAATTCATATATTTTTTTATTTCTAACACCAACAATTTTCCAGCGAGTTTTCACACATCAAGGAGAAAAATTCATAGTATTGAAAAAAAAATGGCGAAGAACGAAAAACTTTAAAGTTTACATTTGTTCAAAATGTTATATTTATCCAAATTTCATTTTCTGTAATATATTTTGGCCTTCATCGGTGAATTATGAAAATCCGTGATTTCCTGAGTATTTCCGATAACATTAAATACTTCAGAAATTCTAAAAAATATCTATTCACACTAAAATGATCTTTGGATAAATTCCCTTGTATTTTTGGGCAAATCACTTTCATTGCACCTCATAGTTTGTAACCATAACTTTCGCTTTTTTATATATTTTCCTCAGATGGTAACGATAGTTGATTTGCGGAATGGTACAATACAATATTTAGAATGACTTTTATGCGTTTTATTTCTTATCTATCTTCCAGTGTGTTTGGTCAATTTGTTTGCATTAGAATCTTTTGAGATTATGTCAACTGATTGGCGATATATACGAAAAAAAAGCTGTGCAGGTGGGCTTTAAAGAATAAGGGAAGTAAATAAGCCAATAGGAAACTACTGCAGAAAATATAGAAGATTACAAAGACCCGTGTGCAGGAAGTGGAAATTATAAAAAGACTAAAAAAGAATAACGGTGCTGCGAAAAATGTAATTAAACCCAGAAACCCGGAAGGTAGTCAAAATTTGGTAAGTAGTAGTACTTAGAAGAATATGGTCATCTACTCACTTTATAATAGAGGTGACAAAATCTTCTGTAATAATTACAGAGGTATTGCTTTGTTTGATGACAACGCTTCGTTTTTCTTGTGTATTTCCGTTACGTAGTAAAATTCTGGTATTGATCATAAGAAGGAGATTATCTTTATATGAAAATCACTTAATATATGTGAATATCAAGAAAAAAGGAAGATGAACAACAAACCAAGTAAACAATACCTACATCAAAAATTTGGCATTTATATACTGTTTATTAATTACGGATAGGGTTACAATTAAATTCTGATGCTGAAACTAGGTATCTCCAATAAAATAATACATTTGGTGAGAATGACACTGAAAGAAACTTCAAGTAAATTCACGGTAAAAGAAATTGTATCAAATCAGTTTGAGGTGAATAGAGGTTTAAAGCAAATCTAAGCTATTAAGTAGAAGAACAAAAATAAGAATAAACGGAACAATAGCTCGAGCTACATTCCTCTATGGTGGATCCTTAACAAAAATAAAGAAATTAAAAATTGCATTTAGGAAAGGACGATTTTTAGAAGTATATTTGAAGGTTTAAAAGATGCAGATGGACAATGGAGAGAACAAACCAATACAGAAGTTTACCAACACGCAAATATTATACGAACCGTTAACGCCAAGAGAACAAGACGTCTATGTTATATATACTGAATGCCGGATCAAAGACCTGCAAGGAAAGCACTTTTCAAATGAGAAGGCCAGAGAAAAAGGGGAGGTAGATGAAGGCAGCCAAATAGGATATTAGACAGACAGGAATTTAGCACTGGGAAGGCAAATCAATAGATAGGAAGAAACGGAAGTCGATATTAACTATTCAGTGAAACCAAGAGATTAACAAACCATCAGCTTAGAACATGTAATGGTTTAGCTTACCTATCAAGTCCTTTAACGCATTCTACTTTACTTTCTGGTGCTATAAGTTTAGGGCAGTAGTTGTCAGTTTTTTGGTATCCTCCCCTTCCATCTACGACGCACATTCTATCTGCAAGAGAAAAGTAATTGGGTGAATTCAATGAACATGTATATTATTTATTACTTTACATATGCTATTATTTTACTTGTTTTTACAAAGCTGTTAAACATTTTCACATTCGGTTACAAAAAGTTGAGTTAAACTCCTTTTCTTCAATCAATTGTGAACCATGGCATATAAATAAATTACTATCTACATTTTTTACTTTGAAATATTTCATAATTTCAAGTGCAGCTTGCGTCACAGAATTTTACAGAAAAGTCTTTAACAATACGTCATGGCAATAACTACGTTATTACCGTGACCAATTTGCATAAACTGTGTTTGAATATAAATAGTGAATAAGCAACAGCTAATAATGCGAATTAGTTTTTTGGTTAAATATTTATTTTTGCCGTTAAAAATTAATTGAATCAGTTCGAATTGTAAAAAGACGCGTTACAATTGTCCATCTACCTTGAACTTCCGATTATTAGAGGTACAGACTGCTGATTTCGCAATTATTATGTAAGTAAATTGGATTTGTTTACTTTTATATGGTGCGTATTTATTTAAATGGGGCATTCGGTTTATTGTTGCTGCAGGCAAGTTTCATTCTTAGCTTTCACTTTCACCTTATCCTTCATTATAACGTAATTAGATAATAGTTAAAAGGAGGGTATAGTCTGTTCGCTGGAAGCGCGAGATGCTATGAGAATCGGGCTCATTATAAAATACAACCGTGGTTAAAGACAGGGTTCCCTTAAGAGACAACGACAAACGTTTAGGGAGAAATTTGAAGTTTTTTTTTGATACCTTACTTTGAAGTTAATGCTATTGACACTTTCAGTCGTACTACTAGAAATGACACTAGATAGCCGAGTTCTTACTACCAGTAAGTTAGTTGCGAACGTTTTTGACAGAAAATAACTTTTGCAAGTATAATAGTTTAATAATAACCAAAATAATGCTAATACAGCTTCTTGCGGTATTGATGGAATAAGGTTTGTTCGTTTGTCAGTCAATAAAATATGGAGTAGTGCTTTCTAAACTACGCATTTCTTTGAAAAAAAAAAAAAAAAAACTGGCAATCTGGTGTTCGTTTCTATATATCGGAGAGCTTCCGATTTTGAACTGCACAATCTTACACCTCCTCAGGAGGTGGAGTAAGTTTGTGCAATTCAGTGTAGCTGTCATTATATTATTTACCTAATCTAGCTTTGTTTCAAACTTATTTACAAAACTTTCAGTGCAATTTCTACATCTTCATCATTAAATGATGAACTTGAAGTTAACATCCATCTTTTAGGTTATGTATACTACACAAATCTCAATTTGTACTGTTCGTTTGTATTCAGTTAGAGTAGTTCTGAACAATAGAACGATCACGTGATCGTATTTCTATTACCTTCTAGAACTAAGGCCAGCAAGACAAATGAACAAACCTATACACGCCTGTGGTCTAGAAAACAGCGACAAAAACGCCTTTTCGAAGGATAATGATATAAGCATAGAGAGCAGTATTAGGCATAGAGCAACGCTGATGATGCCGGGTAGGTAGAAACATCTCTGTTGGCTGTTTTTCTTTCCTCGCATTGCATTCCATTAATATCATAGGGAGGGCTGTATTAGTATTATTTTTGGTTATCGTCTCTAGGCATTTTCTGACGTGTATTTAACACTGACATCGACTAACACAAACAACTGTTAAACAACAACCGAGCGTCTAGTTTTGCTTTGTATTTGAAAATGTGCCAATAAAATGATATGCTAATGAGAAAATTTTGGATTTAAAGGATGTCAATGCGATTCACTTTTATTCAATGTTAGTGTTGGTCAATGCTATTAACTTTCATATCACGAAAGCTTAAATATCTTCAATAGCTGCACTTTAGCTACTGTGTTCATTCCTAGGATGTATTATTACGCGTGTAATTAGACGTGTCCAAGACTGTGATTTCAAACACGTTACTTATGTAAATTTATGGTATATAGTGGAATAGCTACCGTTTCACAGAATTTGTGACACAAATACATACGAAATACATTTCTTGTTAATAATTTTATTAAGCCGATCGTAACATATAGGGATTACCTAATATTTTTTTCTACGATACCGTTTCTCGAAAGGCACCTTTGTTAATTCGAACAAGCTACTGTAAAACATCAGTTAGTCACTTTGGGTAAATCCCGTATATGTACATCAGTGTTAAGAACATTAATAAGAGATAACTTGTTTACCTAGTCGGGATCATACCTTTTAATTTATCGAGAAGAGAAGGCCACCGGCCTTTATTCTAGCTCGCGCACGGAGAACTCGTTATAGTTGTCTTACCATGAATTGGATGTCTAACTTGCGTCGATCGTCCAACAAATGTAATTATTACCGGCCTTCGAAAATTCCCATATTATATTTCGTCCTAAAATTGTATGTGTGTGTGCATGTGTGTCGTTACCTTTTATCGGAATCATTAAAAATATGTATGGTTTTCTTAAATACGATAAATTATATTTTTGCGATCTTAATGTTTTGAATTATGCAAAACGATTCTAATAATAAAATATTACAGGAAATAATTTGCATTATGTTCATCTTGATATTATTTTGAATTAAAAGTAGTGGTAAACTTTTTACAAATATTTAATTTTAAAGAATAATCGATATTTTTTCTTATTGAAATCAATATTTCTTAACGATCCATGTTGGCAAGGCTGTTTAGTGAAATTCATCTCTGAGAGAAACATTTTAAAGTACATATTTTGAAATTATGAAAATAATTAATAATGGTTATCGTAAAAAAAATGTTGGTAATATAATTGCGTTGAAAGATACTTTAGAAGTTTTCAGCCATGTTGGACGCTCAGTTGGTATTTAACACCCGTTTAGGTAGGAAATTAGTTAGGAGTTTTGGCATCAATTAATAATTGCGGATGAAATTTGGATATATAGGTACACCCCTAAACTCAAGGCACAGTCAAAACGAAAAGGGCGAAGATTGTTTTTTCCGGCGGGGAAATGATGGAGACTGTTTTTTGGGTTAGTCATGGAAATAAGACAACGCTCCATCTCCACATTTCAGTGGTCGCCATGGTAAAAATTCACAAATTGGGGTTGCTACTCCATTCACCAAACTTGCCCCCTACTGTTTTTTTCTGTTTCCTAGTCTTAAAGTGTCGCCCGTAGATGGATGGTACTTATTTAGTTTAACTTTTGTTATTATCTGTGTTATCAGCTTATTTTTTTTAGTGATTTGGTTATGTATTTTTTTCTTGATTGAAGTTTAATACCATTTTATTTTTGGGATAATCGAGATTGAAAAGTAGAAGAAGATCAACTACCTATTGCCCTCGCAACTTCACTTATTTATTCTTACTCCCAAGTCCCTCTACCATCTAATCTGGGACTATGTAGGAGTTGGGTTTCGATTCTTCCAACTTGACTTCTAACGTTCTTTTTATTTTTGGCCACCGTATATTGCTTATTTATGTTGCTGTCTTCGCCTGGAGTTGCCAGGTTTTTCTCGACCTTCCTCTCCTATTTCATCCATCAAGCAAGGCGCCCTTTGTCAATGGCGGTATTTTTGAACAAGGTTATTGTATGAAATATTGTTTATTTGTAATTAGGTCATAATTTGAAAACAAATGAATATCGGATAACATATGTTTTTTTACGTTCTTTTCACGTGTACAATATACTCGTGGAGTTTTGTCCGTTTCTTCCGACAGGGTGACTGGGGAGAAACGGCTCGGGACTGTATATCGTTCCAGTTCGATATTATGTTTCAGTTGCTTTGTTTTTTGTATGATTAATTTTCCCTAATTCTTTGTATAATACCTTTAGGTTATGTTGTACGTCTTCCGAACTTGCTACTAGTACTCATCTACATCATAAAGGCTTTATTTTGAACTCATCATCTTTTCGAGATAATCGGGATATGCGAATGAGACCTGCTGCAAACTCTTATTTAGCAACAGCCGCGCCAATTTCTCGATTTTCAACAATTTGGCAATGGATGTTTTGGATCGTAAAAATTTTATTTCGTGTTCATTCTCTTTTTGAGATAATCGAGAACTGAGATAATTATCTAGGTAACTATGGATAATTTGGAATAAAGAATATTTGTCTTACTTGTAAAGTTGCTGAACCTAAGCTTCATCATCTTTTATATAGAGTACACTGTGTCCCCGAATAAAATTGACAAGATGAAAAGAATGTTTATTACTATTGACTACAGTTTACAATATTGTCAATGTTAGCCTGACAAACGTGATTCTGTAATATTTGTCGCTTGATATCTCTCAACTAGTTTTAATTTACATTTGTTTATATATTTGTGATTATATTCTTGGTCCGTATTATTGATGAAAATTTAAATCAACATTGTACAATAGCGCGTTTCACCCTAGCTTCCAAATATTGCGCTTACGGGAACAGCCAGATTTAGGCTATTAGATACTTTGGTATAGCAGGTTGGCAGTGAATACTTACACTAACTTATTAAAAGATTAGAAATTTTAGTTGTGAATCTTATTTTTAAATTCATGTGAGAATAAATACATCTTGCTTTAATCTTTTTTGAAATGCAAAAATGTACGACTTTTTATGAGTTAGACGAACACTTCTAGAACGATGTTGTACACTGCCAATCTATTGATATTCACAATTGCAAGTAGAGTAGTTATATGTTTTTTTATTTCTTCAAAAACTAATATACATACTTTTAAGGTACAGTGTGAAACAGCGGTGGTAGGTAATGACGTAACGGAGGGCTGCGCACGACAATTCGATTCCCTCGTACATTTCCGTTGCATAGTGCAATGTACACAATATGCAAGGGAAGTATACGAGGAAGTCGTGCGTGGCGCCCGTTACGTCATTACCCACTGCCGTTGGTGTGAAAGTATTCAAACAAGTATATTTACAAAAAATTTCATAATTTCACATGTTAATCTTAAATAAAACAAGTACTTTTATTATTCCGAGAAATCAATCTATTTACAGGTATTCAAACAAATAATGTTATATGTTGTAATGAATTGACGTGTCTGATAATGAGGATGAGGAAGAAGAACTTGGTATATGTATAAAAAATTGGGTCATCCTGCATGTCGTTTAACATCCAGAAGGGCAAGTTTCTCATTTATTTTATAACATGTGTTATTGTGAAGAATGATGTTTTCTTTGGTTTTACCGATGTAATTATATTTAATTAAGGAGACTCCGTGGCGCAGGTTAACGTACCCGTCCGGAGAGCAGGAGGGCAAAGGTTCAAATCCTACCGGTATCTATGAGGTTTTTATTACATTGATTAATTAAATTTAATTGCACCGGTAAAACCGAAGAAAACATCATTCTTCAGTAATTAACTTGTATTAATGTGTCTTATAAACTAGTCCCAATACAATTTTAAGTTTAACACAATAATACACAGTAATGAAGTGGCAAACGTACACTATGTCCCATTTTAATAGTTGCTTCATGGAATATATGATTATTATATTTATGTTTTTATGTAGAATAATTTAGGAGGTCACATTTTAACCTTCTTCAACAGGAATATTTTTTTTCTCTTGGCCAAAGAAATAGGGTAACCATTTGTTGTACTTTTCAACACAGGACATCAGTAGAGAAAATCGTCGAAAAATGTAATTTCATGGTTTTTAGGTTGATCATTATTAATAATTCTTTCTACTTTCGATAATCAATACAATTAAAAGATGTAGTAGTTTTTATAAACAACTGTTTTGCTTATTATTAGATAAAATGATACTTCATTTTATAATCATATATATAGCATGTTATTGTTTGAACCATTGCTTAATTTAACGTTATACGAAAATATTTTGTCCCATTTTATCTCTACTGTACTTTCATATTTATTTGTTCAAGAATAAATAAGGGAATGTTCAGTGAATGCATACATGTTTATTTGTGCAGGATTGTTAATTTGACTCATCTATTATTTATCTATTATTTATTTCAGATACATATTATCTTTATGACTGCCATACTGCATTAACATTGGTGGTGTGTGAAACGTAATTTCAATATTCAAATTACATATTTACCCTGCTGCATGTGGCGGATAACAAAACAAAATTTATGGAATAATAAATCTTTGGTTACGTTGATATTGAATGATTGGTAAATATTTTTCAGAAGATACTAGAAGTTATTAGTACTGATTGACAATAAACACATAGTCTGAACAATAATTATTAATTAGTTGATAGGAAACTAGTAATTGAGCTACGAAGAGTAGGGGTAGTGCTTAAATCAAATTACTTTTTTTGTGAAGGCAAGTTAAAGCTTATCTTAATTAGGTAATTAAACCTATGACAGTTCATAGGTGTCAATATCGCATTTAGTAGCATCTTTAATAATGCTTTGAAAATATCTGTAAATTTCGTGGAACTAGAATTTAATTTGACCTAACAGTACAGACTAAAGCAATATTTATCATATCACTCAAACAGATTCGGCAATTTCATGAACAGTGTCCTAATATCGCCAGACAAACCCGCACAGTCTGTTTGGTTAGAAGCTGCATTCAATTATTTTTAACATTTCCATCCACTCTGGTCCCTAATGTTACAGCTTGATACAGAAAGCCGCTGCTATCAAAGCAAATCAATTGAAATTTCAAATTGAAATTGTTTAACGAACTATTTTCAGTAACTAAGAATTGCATCATAGCATTACATAGGTCTTCATTATCGGATTCTTGCAAGTAGTAGATAACGTAGAAAGAGAGAGAAATGGTAAGTGGTGAGGAGGTGTCTGTGTAGAATTTGATAGTGTATTTTAAAAGAATATAGGTTTAGCTAGATTAAGACCTTTACAATTATACAAGCATTACGTCATTACATGTCGTTTTTGTTATATAAAAAAATTTTCACCGCTGCGAACAAAGTTTAAGGAAGCGACAGTAGATAATTCGAATGTCTAATCAAACACTTTCGAAATTTTAATGCTTACCAGCTTACTAGTTTAATGTTTAGGTTCGATGTGTATTTTGCTAGTTATGAATTGTAACTTGTAAATTTGTACTTAAACAAATTTACGCATTCCCAATCGGATGCATATAATGGGGAGCTGTGATTTGCGAACCTTAATTGTTACTTAATTTATTACTAAATTATAATTGTTCTCTCAGTGTATACATATAATTTACAGCTATTACAGCAAACACTCTTTACGTAAGTTAACGCACGGAATGAATGATCTTGCCCTCATTCAATAAATCGCAATAATTTTACGGGGATTTTACTTTAGCAGACACCGTCTGTATGTCTTTTATAAGCCTCTGTTTCTTTGATACATTATTAATTAAGGTCAACGTAAGAAGTTGTAACGTGATCGAACACATTTACCATATTTAGAGAAAATGATTATTTTTGTTTTCTCACCTAAACTAACAATGAAATTGAAAAATCTGACAGAGCGATATTAATTCATAATAATTCATTAATTAATTAATAATAAGTGCGCAAATTTACTTTAGCAGAAAATTAAAATTATTTAGATCGATATTGAATATAAAATAGAGATCTAACTCCATAGAGCTAGATCGTTCAATTGGAAATACGTGATAATTAATTTTATATAGGTATTTTTTATCAAAATACGGTAAATTGGCGAATTTCCTTTATTATTATAAAAAAAATGAAGAATCTTGCATTTCTGCTGATGCGTAAAACTCTGAAGGTTAAAATATTTCTGAATTTCCGATTACGACTGATCAAGGTTAATATTAAATTTGATCATACTGATGGGAAAGACAATAGTTATCAACTTTTATAAACCTATGAAATGAAGATTCATCAGGAGACGGCAACTGATTTAACAATAGCAAATTTTCAAAACTGGCAAAGTCACTCGAAAATGGAATTAAATAATTTTTTATAACTTTAGAGGAGGATCACGTTGACAACAATGTCTCGTCGAGTTGGTTTCTGTTAGTAATAAGTCAAGGACGATTCCAGGACAGGACCACCAAAAGAAAACACCGCTGCTGTGTGCCAACTGATCAAGGAAGATCGACATGTGTTATATTGCAAGACTGAAACATCCTTAAGCATTTCATAGACTTCAATCCAAAAAATTCTGCATATGAATTATGTTTGTGTGAATTAATCTCTCGTTGGATTCCACATTTGTTAATTGAAGAACAAAACACGGCTCGCGTTAATTGGTGTTGAAAAATTTTGGGTCGGTTCAATAATTAAAACTTAGAAAATGTTTATAGTATCGTGGGTGGTGACGAATCATACATTTATTTCTATGAAGCCGAAACCAGACGTCAATCCGTTGTATGGGTGCTTCAAGATGAGGAGGAGCCAACGAAAGTTATCTGTTTCAGAAGTGTATTGAAGAAAATTGCGGCAACTCATAACAACGAATCATTCTGAACCACAATAATGTGAGTTCACATAGAACTCAAAAGACGATTCAGTTTTTAGTGCAGCAAAATATTGAGTTATTTGATTATCTTTCAAACAGTCCTGACCTAACCTCTAACGATTAGTTTACGTTCCCTAGAATTAAAAATGGGTTGCATGGTCAACGGTTCCAGTCGCCGGACAAAAGAAAGGTAATAACTGTGAGGTAAAGTTATTTATTGTAAAAACGTAGAACATATAAAAATATTCCGAAAGAATATCCTTTTCCTTACTTCTGAGAGCTCCATTGGGGACAATACAAAGAGCATTAAGCCCAAGTGGCTGGATTATTGATGACCAATCCAAACAATATAAATAAATGAATAGAACGTTAAAAAGCGAGGCTAGAAGATTATTGTTTTCTGACCGATTCTTAAAACAAAAGCTTGACTTTTATCGCTTCCCATTGATATTTTCATTTGCGAAAGATGTGCATTTCTCTTATTATTCATTGACAAGCGTTAAATATTCTATCCGAGAACAGAAAATTTGTGTTCGCTACAAGTAACTAGTCAATGCTGTCAAAAAGTAACTAATGTTTTCTCCCCCGGTATTCGTTACTTTTGCTCTAGGCGAGTAAACGAATAGCAACTATATCTTACATCTCTACAATATACACAGCTTTTCTATATAAAAAAAACAAAAGGTTTTGCCTGTATACGTTTTATATTAACATGACGTAAACAACTTGAACAGTTATTTTTTTTATTGATTCTATGAGTTCTCCTGCAAAACTTTTGCGTTCCATCATTTTCAATAAATACGAGAATCTTTGGATATTTTCGAAATTCAGCAACTGTCCTTTGTTACACTTATCATAAATACCATTCCAACATTCAGATCTCGACATTTTTGTAAAGCATCCAGCTGTATCCTACTAGGAACCATTATAAACAATTTTCAAACCTTTGAACGTAACCTTAAAGTTTTCATTGTATTTATATTTGCATTAATCTAAGTCACCATAATCCGTTGTGTCCCTACAATTCACCACGGGTCGTAAGTTTCATTTAATATAACTGTTAACTAATTTAAAAATACAGAAGATTTTGTTACGTGTGTGACTGGTTTTTTAATTTTTGTATTTGACTATCCTTGTATACTGATTTAGAATATGCATTTGACTGTGAAATGTTAAAAAGACTTTGAGTTGTAAAACTTTTGATTCATTTTCGTTACGTGCATGATTTCAAACTCATGATCATTGAAATTGTACCACTTTTTACTGAAAGTATTTGCAGGTATGCCTTTTAAATGACTAGAGAATATGTTTTAAGATGTTAATAATAAAACATCTTTTTGAATAATATTTACTCCCCACAGCTATGTTAAATTATACAAAGAATAAGGCAATCATGGAAGAAAAATATAGAATTTAAAAAGGTAGATCTTCGACAAAAAATTGAAATTCCTAATTTAGAACCGCTTTACGTGGAATTACCTTGTTGGAGACCTGATGAGTACATGGAAGTTTTAGAAATTTTAACCATTACGAAGTTCAAAGAGTTACAAGTAGAGAAATACAAAAAAGAATATTAGCTGTTTCGAGTAGAATGAAGGAATTGTGTAACTTAATTTTAAGTTCCTCCTCTCTCATATCACATTATTCTATTTTCTGTTTTATGTTATTTACATATGCATATTGTATAAAATTTATTCAAACTTTTTTTGTGAGAAAGTGTCCATATCAATACAGTTTTGATAGCAACTTTAAAAGTAGGGAATCTTAATATAAATCATTCCATAACAATCCATGGAATCAAAGAAACTAATAAACAGTATGTAATTTCGTTAAAAATCTTGTAATTGGTTGTGGCTTCTGGTATAAGCGGAAGTAATACGAGTCCAAAAATAATTTGTTAGAATAGAGTATCTATTGAGGTAGACTAAAGCGCTAACTGCTAAACCTTTTAGTGAACGTGGAAAACCCTGATACATACATATATATTATTCAAAATAACAAACGTTTTAATTTAGCACGTTATATGCTAGTTCGCAGATAATTTGCAGATCTGAATAGGCCTATTAGTTTACCATATGCGTGTACAATGCGTAAGTGTTCTATTCCTACATTTACTTAATAACAGTAGATTTACCTTGAGATAATTTACATCATAAATAAGTAATTAATGTGTGGTAATGACGCGGTAATGCTACAATAACATCAATCACGTTTTAAATACTAATTGTATGGTTTCTATTAGGCACTTTATGAATAAGTGGAATAGAATTATTTAGATATATAAAAGGAGACGCTCAAACATGATTTTTGGAAATGTAAGGCAAAATTGATTGGATAAATAAAGTAAATAAGTACCTATAAATGTATTTTTTGAAATGTTTAGTACGATATGAAGTAAAAACGCTGCACGTATACCAAATAAATCAACAAGAAATTAAAACAAAAAAGGTAACCCGTCTAGTTAGTATCGTATCATGAAAATAGTCAAGGTTAGCAGCAACATCTTTGTATTGTAATTGTATTTTAACTCTCATTATTCTATTTTTCCCTTGCTACTCAAGTATGAAGAAGGGTTAATCGAACTTTGGAAACATAAAAGGCTATTCTCTTACAACTAACAATTATTTTACTTACATTTTGCGAAAGCGGCGTTAAACGTGGTTCCAACTAAAAAAAGAAGAAGCGGTAGATCCCCGTACTTGATTAACATTTTAATTAATTAACAGCGCGAGTTTCCGAAAGCAACTGAAAACACTATCACTAACC